>CM060106.1:2276886-2322812 GCA_030522415.1 Channallabes apus | reverse complement strand
AATAGTGAATAAAAATGAAAAATCAAAGCAAGCTCATACGAAGCTTGATTTTTATCTGTTTTGTTTTCCATCGATTTGCTAGTGAACTAATTTATAATGTTTTCTTTTGTTATGTACTAATTCTTTAAATTAATACTTCTTTCCTTTTTCTGTCACATTTCATTCTTAGCGCACGCAGCCTGCTGTGTCTGAATGGCATTTCATCAGCCGTGTGTTTGAGTGCGGCAACACAGTGGGGTAGTGGTTAGCACTGTCGCCTTGCACCACCAGGGTTCGGGTTCGAGTCCAGTGTTCTCCCCGTGCTTGGTGGGTTTCCTCCTGGTACTCCGGTTTCCTCCCACAGTCCAAAGATATGCAGGTTAGGCTAATTGGTATTCACAATTTGCCCGTAGTGTGTGAATGAGAGTGTGTGTGTGTGTGTGTGTGTGTGTGCCCTGCGATGAATTGACACCCTGACCTGGGTGTACCCCGCCTCGTGCCCTGAGTCTCCTGGGATAGGCTCCAGGTCCCCGTGACCCTGAATACAGGATAAAGTGGTATAGAAGATGAATGAGTGTTTGAACGCGAGGCTTTTCCTTTCCGTCCTCGTCGTCACCTCCTGGGACGAAGTGAACAAGTCTGAGTTTTGCGCCGACACATTTTTCGTTCTGTACAGAATATTAATCTCTCTGTGCTTGTAGTTCTTTTTAATCTCACTATTGTTTCTTTGAGGGATTTCTTTTCTCCTGCTAATCCTTCGTACAGACGCAGTCGTCCTCAAATAGCCTGGGGTTTGGACAAATTTCCAACAAAATTCCTGTATGTTCAGCAAACTCAATCGTTAAATTAGTTTAAAAAGAAATAAGCATTATCATACCAAAGTTCCTTATTTAACTCTCCAAGGTTAATTAATACACCAATACACTAGTCAACACTTTTTGCAAATGCTGAATCAGCATTTCAGGAGTTTATTGTTACTGCTGAGTCGACTTCTGGTGTTGCTATATATACTGTACTTCTGACTGGAGGAACCCACGAGTCGTTCTGACTTACCTCCTCCCACTGGTGGATGTATCTGATGAGGCGCGAAAGGCGGAGCAGACGCAGTAGACTGAGGATCTTGGTGAAGCGGACGATGCGCAGAGCCCGCGCCGTCTTGTACACCTCCGAGTCGAAGCCTTTCTCCACAATCAGAAAGATATAATCCACGGGAATGGAGGAGAGAAAATCCACCACGAACCAGCTCTTCAGGTAGTTCATCTTAATCACCTTGGGGTCCAGGATGATCTCCGAGCTCTCCTCGTTCACGATTCCCGTGCGAAAGTTCATGACCAGGTCCACCAGGAAGATGGTGTCCGAGGCCACGTTGAACACCAGCCAGGTGGTCGTGGTCTGCTCGGAGAAGAACGTTATTCCTACAGGAATGATGATTAGGTTCCCCATCATCATGATGAGCATGATCAAGTCCCAGTAGAACCTGCCGGAGGGAACGAAAATAGCAGCTGGTCAGAGATTCTGTTTACAAACATACACACACATATACACACATGCACATCCTCGCCAGGCATGCTAATTATGATTTCCAAGCTCTTTAATGAAAGGAATCTTGGGATAGGAAGGTTAATGAGACTATGCAAATCTTCTCAGCTTTTCATACACTTTATGTTTGCATTTCTTCACGCATAACATGCACCAGCTGCTAACGTACTTGAGAAATACAAGGCCAGCTAAGATAGCTATCCGGGTGTATAAAAGATCCCAGATAAGGGGGCCTCCGAGTGGCGCAGTGGTAAAGTGCTCGCCCTATCATGCGGAGATCGCGAGTTCGAACCCCGGGTGATGCTGTAACCTCTCACAGCCGGAGGCCTAGAGAGAGCTGATTGGCCGAGCTCTCTCACAGGGGAGGGACGAGAGGTACTTTACGGGCTCCCACATTATTGATGGCTCTACAGCCAATCAGGGGCATCTGTGAACTTACGCAAGCAGAGGGTGTTACGCTGCCCCCAATGGCGCATGAGCAAACAGTTCGAAAACATGCGTTTGGTGACGTCACGTGGGTCGGAGGAAACACGTGATAGTCTGCGGCCCACCCGACTGATTGATAGTAGAAGCTTGATGTGGGACGGGGAGGAATTGGATACGACTAAATTCTGGGAAAAAATAAATAAATAAATAAATAAAAATCCCGGATAAACCTAGACCACCTTACCCTGCGTTCACAAGTCACTCATGTCATGTGTAGGTTCTCGATCGTGGGCGTGGCCTTTCCATTCCATTTAATTTTATTTTTTATTTGTATAGAACTTTTTTTTCTAGCATTGTTTATTTTAATTGACAACAGTACTAGTTTTTTACAACATCTAAAGCTACCAATTTAAGCATAACATTAATAAATTACAGTGGAAATTAGATGTTAGATTATATGATACATGCATGGCTTCTTAGCCGCTTTATTTTCAGATTAAATTAGCAAACCAAGTGAACTATAACTAGCTAACTAAATAACTGCACTGGTTGTGGTTGCAGCCTTGATGGTAGAGTGATTGATGGAAATTAGCTACAACTAAATTAGTGCAGAAAATCAACCCAGAAATAATTTATTTGTAAAAATTAAGAAAGAAATACCACAATGTTGTCTAAACATTGAAATTAGAATTTAAACTAACTAGCAGAAATTAGCATTAATGTAGCAGTAATGATAAACGACTATTCCTCAAGTGAATTACTGTATGAGGATTCAGAAATTAATGTTTATAAATATGTAAATCACCCAGTATTGCTCCATAGAATATTTATGTAATTACTGAAAATTAACGCGAACCACAACTTGCTGTTTTCACAAGCAAATATTTCACAGCTAGCTACAGTAGCTAGCAAGCAAATGGTCATTTAGCTAGCTAATAATAACGTGTTACCTTATACGAGTAGTTGCTGCTATGACTGCATATTTTAATGATTAAAGTTCTAACCTTAAGACTATTTGTAACATGCCTGTTTTTTATCATTTGTACAGCAGATGGTAGTTAAAAAAAATTTATGTAACTATTAGCAATACTTTGATAATATTTCAATATTAAAACTAGCATTTGAATTATCTAGCAGAAATTAGCCTTACTGTAGCGGTAATAGGGCTGGGCGATATGGCTGAAAACTGTATCACGATATCAGTGTTTCATATCGGTCGATATCGATAATTATTCATATTTTTTATGACCCATTTAAAATAAGGACCAGGATATTATATTTAAACATTTTTATTTTAAACTTAACCTTCCTATGATCATAGTCCCATCAGTTATTAAGACAGAAATGTCAACAACCATGGAAAAATCAAATAATTAACATGTAAACATAAGTCTAAAGTCACAATGAACACTTAACAATTATCTCTTAACATTTAAGGTGCAAAATTAAAAGAAAATTTAAGAAATGCTTAATAAAGTGTAATACAATAGTGCAATGCGTTTATTATATCAGATGCCTTTAGAAAAAACTACAACAAAAATATATTGTTGTAATATATTTGAGTTTGATGTTAATTCACTGGCGGGCCACGAGGGGGCAATACCGCGCTGTATACTATATGTGTCGTGTGCACTGAATGCAGTAAAAGAAGAATACAGTTTTTTCTTCATGACTCCGTTTCTTTTCCTCACACAAAAAGCAAGTAATATTATAGATGTTAGTTGTGACAATTGTCATACCAAAGAACAAACTACCCGCCAATGTGGCTAGTGAGACTAAAGTTATTACCCGCCACAGCCGAATTTTACCCGCATTTGGCAGGTGCCTATGTCAACGCCATCTTGTCTCCGTTTATGCTTCCTGAATCGCGACCGTACTACTTCCGGGTCCTAGAGCCGGTCGCGGTGCGAGTGCGCATGACGGCAACCAAACTAGCTTCGCGACCTCTGTTTTCTTCCGACAGAGAATAAAAAATATCGAACGTTCTATCGAACACATTTTTTATTGATATCGATCACGTGTCTATCGCGAAACATATCGTTATCGTTTTATCGCCCAGGCCTAAGCGGTAAAGATAAAAGATTACAATTGAAAGTGAATCACAAGGTTTTTGGAACAAATAAATCAGCTAGTATTGCTTTAGGAAATATTAAAGCGAATTACTGAATATTTTTTTCAAAGCACAGCTCCAATGCAGTTTTCTAAAGCAAACAGGTTGTTACAGCTAGCTAGCTAGTTGGGTCATTTTTTTTTTTAGGTCAAATAACCCTGTTAATATTTAAACATGATAAAAATGTTTTGTAGATAATCTTTGCATTTCTGGGAAAATAGTCAAAACATCTGGATGAGTCAGTCACTGAGTACTCGTCTGTTTTGCATCCAGTCAAATGTTCTCAAGAAAGAATTGTGTCCTTCAGGGAGCAGTTAGTTTGCACCGAACATGAGTCATTAGTTTCTTTTTTATCGCCAAGTATATAATGTTTGTTCACGGAAATCCAGAGTGTTTGTACATTGAACAGAACAGGATCGAGTTCTACCTGTGATTGGCAGTTCTATAAAAAAAAGGAAAAAAAAAAACCCATCTCATCACTCTCCGTCTCTCGCCCTCGCCGAATCTTTCTCGCCCCTCTCAGCCAGTTCCGAGCTGTCAGTCAAAACACAAAAATGTCCAACAGTCTCTATTTTCACCCGCTGCTCTTTTCTTAACCTTCGGTCACACCTGGGACGTGCTGGGACAAGCAGGGTCAAACCCGCGTCAATCGCAGGATCCGGAAAATTCCACTTAATCAGAGCATCTGAAGACGGGAGCAGTGCTTCACTCTGAAGGATTTTACTGATAAAACAAAAATCAATCAAATCAATCAATCAATCCATTAATCAATCTTAATGTTCTGGGCACTTTAGTGGAAGCGAGCTAAATGACAAAAACTAGCTAACGAACTACTGCAGCATGTTTTTAACAGACAATGTTTTCCCTAAAGAGCATCCGCTCTGGCTCTTCACCAGCATCATACAAACATTTCATCAAGTGAATACTGCAGGATTTGTGCAAGACTAATGTTAAGAAGAAGCTCAGCACCTGGCGAGTTCTTAACCGCCACGCAGGACTGTCATGGCCGCCACGCCGATGCTACACTGTACATAATGTTGTTCTATTCAGAAGTCCACAGCTAGTGAAAGCAGGATGAAACCTGACCCCGGGTTTGCCTTTCAAGCACACATGTACATTGTATAAACACACACGCTCACTCACTCGCACACAAAGAGCGGTCAGCCTAGCAGAGTACACAGTACACACTCTCAGGCAGCTATGCAAATGATGATTGATTTTTTTTTTTTTGCACCTCCTACACACTCTTTTGCATTCTCAATCTCTCTCTCTCTCTTAACATATATACACACACACACGCACTCGATAGCTGTGCTAATGTGACAGGCTAAAGCTAACAGGCGCATGGAAAAGTCCCAGTCACTGATAAGAGCATTAATCTGTACAAAAATAGATGCTTTCAAGAATCGTATCTGGTGCTGAAAACCCCAGTGGTGCCTCCGTAACAGATCCGCTTTGAGTAACCCAAGCATCAGGGCCTCGCTTTATAAATATCTCCAGATCATATTTCTGATAATCGGGCGTCCTTCGGCCCTAAACCAGGCATCCTGCTGCATAATAATATCTACGCCAGGTACATTTATGCCTGTTAGCGGCATGTTCTGCTCAGGTGCTCGGCTCGTGTTACGTGTCGGCCTCGCCGGAGCGTGTAACGGAACATGCGCGCCACTAGAATAGAGCTCCAGAAAAGAAAGCCGTGGCGACGGTGTAAGTGACAGCTGGTGGTTTTCAGAGGTGGGACAGCAGCCAGGTTCGGCTAAGGACCAGATGTCTTATGGGAGAGTTCCAGAGAGGAGCGAAGGTCATGGGGAGGTCTCCAGAGTGTGACCTTATGCCTCTCACCAAATAAGAAGAGAAAGCAATAATAATAAATGTGTACGTGGTATTTTTGGTGGAAGAGGAATAACCTAGGGTTAGAGCACCCTAACCCTAACCCTAACCCTAACCCTGTGGTGCGCTGTTATTGGATAATAACCAACAACAATGTGGTGTAATGAAGAGAGTTACTGATACTAACTCAACCTGTTTTATTCCTATTCCATCCATCCATCTTGGAACCACTGTAGTCCAACTAGGGAACGTGGAGACCAACAGAGACCATTGTATTTACTCCCATTTTTAACCGTGGTTCACACACTACGGGCAATTTGGGAACGTCAACTGATGTTAATAGTGGAAAACACTGTTATGCTGAGTACCCGGAGGAAACTCACTAAGTTCCTGTTATAGAAAATGAATCAACATTCCACAATCCACATCATAGTACAGTATTAGGAACAGGTATCACCAGCCATAGGATATTATCCCAACATCTACTACTGATGATTAGATTATTATTACGATTCTGTACAGTACAGTATCACAATATTATTTAGTTACAATTTTTGCTCTCTGATTTTGGAGAAAAAGGACAATCGGAGTTTCTTAACGCGCACAACTTTTGATAACGTAACGCTTTTCTGTTGCAGCACTCACGAGCGTGTGGTTAAGTCCGATTACGTCTGATGGACCGGTGCATAAATGCAACAAAACATTTAAAAATAGATTTTATAGATACAGTAGTTGCAGTCCGTGTGGCGATACATGAATCAGCACACGGAAGAATCACGATTCACAACTGAATCGATTTTTTTCCCCCTGTTTCTAAAAAAGTATAGTCTGTTCGAGTGATGTGAACAACACCTCTTTAAAACAATGTTGTGCCAGTCTGATGTTCCTGATGATGCATGTGCTGCACCCGTACATCACCCTGTGCTCTGCGCTGCAGCTGGAACAACAGAGCTCGACTAATTAAAGAGCACCAGAGGGCACAGTTTCGGAAAAAGTGAGACATTCAACAAGGACCTTCATCAGACTTTAGGACACGTCTCTCTGAAGCAGGATGGAAAAAAGCAAGACGGAGAGAGAGAGAGAGAGAGAGAGAGAGCAAGCTAGACCAAAAAGCATCAATAATGCAAAGAGAAGTTGCAGCCCCCTAAAAATAGACGTTTAAACTTGGTTTAGAAATCCGCTGTTGTTTGACTCTGAGGAGGAGGAGGAGGAGGAGGAGGAGCTGGAATACAAATCCTGCTTTTCTTTTTTTTCCCCCGTAAACAGCATCATTTATTTAAATGCCCGAGACTCGATCTGAGTTTGTTTTCTATCTGATAAATCCATAGTCTGACGAGAGAGACACAATAACTGCAGATAAAAAAGGTTCAGTTTCCCACAAACCTAAAAGTTTCCATCACGCGCCACATCCATAATTCATACTGTAGATCTCTTTATTTATAAAACATTAGCTGTTCCATAAGAGCTGAGCCACTCAATAATCTTTGGATTTCACCTTCGATGCGGCCGATCGGACGAGACGCGATTGTTAAGACGCTGACGAGTAAAATCTCAGAGCTGGAGCGTCGTTAAAGCTGGAGTGTAGTGCGAGATGTTACAAAAAAGCCGTTAACTCAAATTGCGAAGCATTTATAAATCAAAGGTGAATGTGACAAGGACAAATCATACAGCAAAACATTATGCCTATGACTACAATCATAAGATAAACGGTGAACGAGACGCAAGTTGAAGGCATGAGCTAAGGTTCGAAGGCGGGCTTATGTGCGTTATGTACACCGTTGTGTAAAGTGCATTGGGATGATATCATTTGGGGCCAAACATGCTAAAACATTAGTGTTTAACTATTCGCTTACTTGTATGTCACGTTAGCCTCGTAGCGTCAATACAAAACAAAAGCAGCTGACACTTTGGATTGTAATTTTTAACACGTGCAATTTGTAAAATAGGATCCTTACCAGCTCCTTCCATCTGCACTGGAATAAACTGACGAGGTACAAAAACACGCCACTATCTCCGCATGAAAAGTGTAAAGTCAGCATCACACTTGGAGGAAATAACGGCGTGTCAGAATTCCTCAGCATCAGCTTGTCCTTTTCAGCTTTATAAATTACAGTCGAGGAAAAGCGACAGCTGAACCGCGCCACGCCGGGGACACAGACACGGCGGAAATATGACAGAATTTCAAACCAGCCGATTCTCCTGCAGACGACGGATAACAAGTTTAATGAAGCGTTCGTTAATCTTTAAACCACATGAGTCTTAGTGGGATCGTGGGACATCACATTTTCGTCTGCACTTCATGGATACTGTGTTGTCTTTAGCCCTGTTTTTATTTTCTATTCATGTGGCCCGGTCGGGGAAAAACAACGGGAAAAGGTGGATCAGCTTTCTGCAACAGCGGCTCTAAACATAAGTGTAGCCGCAAACTACAAGGTTACGCAAATGTACGAAGTGTAAAGATTAAAGAAATGGTGACCTGTCCCGTAAGGAAATTCTTTTGAGTGGCATTTCACATTTTGACTCCAAAATCTATTTATTTATTTATTTATTTCGATATTTAAGGTGGTATCAATGTTGCACTTCCACTATAATCCTACAGGTGGTGAGCTATAAACTATTCACACATCGGCAGATCACCAAAAAATTTTATTTTTATTTTGCATTTGTTTAGAATTGTAATAAAATATATATATTTTTAATGTAATGGGATATTTATAAAATAGGATAGAAAGGGTACCTGGGTATTATAATAATATCGTATCAGGTGATCCCTGTCCTTAATGTTTGTGTAATTTTCTAATGATCTTTTTTGGCTGCTGAAGCCCTAAAAGTGCCTGTACGTTACTGATTTGCATTATGGAGACCAAGCTGCATGTCATGTTTATTATTATATTGCAATTGTTGTTTGCACTATAGAACTTTGTAATACATTTACATTTAGGCATTTGGCAGACGCTCTTATCCAGAGATCCAGACATTCTTATCTCATTGCACATCTGAGCAGTTGAGGGTTAAGGGCCTTGCTCAAGGGCCCAACAGTGGCAACTTGGTGGTTGTGGGATTTGAACCTGGGATCTTCCGAACCATAGTCCAATGCCTTAACCACTGAGCTACACCTGACCCCTGTAATGATTTGATTTGATTTCTTACAGGTCTTAAAACTACTTAAAGCTAATAAACTCTAAAATGCTACAGAATCTTTGCTGCTGGTGGTTTAAATGCCATGCCTCGTTAAAAGCGATCATTTCTTTCTTCCCCATGCAGTCTTCTGCTCCACTCTCCAGTCCAGTAGGTGGCAGTAGTGCACAAACAGTGCAAAAACTCAAAGAAAGAAGATGCGAAGGTATGGTACACTTTGATGGAATTCGTCGATTTTAGACTCTTGTCTTTTAGACTTTTGTATGTTTCCCTAAATCATATAAAAACTGAACTGATTCGGGTGGAACGGTGTTGAAGTGGTTAGCACTGGGGCCTCACACCACCAGCATCGGGGTCTGTGTGTGTGAGGTTTGCATATTCTCCCCGAGCTTGGTGGGTTTCCTCTGGGTATTCTGGTTCCTTCCCACAGTCCAAAGACATGAAGATTAGAATAATTGGTGTCCCCACACTGCTCGTAGTGTGTGTGTGTGTGTGTGTGTGTGTGTGTGTGTGTGTGTCCACCTCCTGGCATAGGCTCCAGGCTTCCGGCAACACTGTACAGGATAAGCAGTGTAAGAAAATGAATATATGAGCTGATTCTAAGTAAAAAACAGACCACTTTAATTAACTGAATTGATCAAGAAAAAATCAATTCAATTAAACACATCTCTATTCCTTAAGCATGCTCATTGTCTCACGGCCTGTTTTGCACTGTTTGAACACACTTGCGCTCGTGCACTTTATGTAGTTTAAGGTTGTTTTAGCAAAAAATTTTAATCTAGCGTAGTCTTGTGCAGTTTTTTGTAGATGTAACATCTACAGTATGGAAGGAGTCTCCAGTGTCAGTGTCTCCAGTTCCGAAGGACATAAGAGTATAGAAAATTTGCAGTTTCATGACAAGCTGTTTTTTTTTATTATCTTTTATTAGTTTCAAGAGACAACAAAGATTATTTTCGCATAAAAGCATATCACAGTGTTTTCCACTATTAACGGAGCTACTGTACGTTGGAGCTGAAAGCTGCTGATGCAGCAGTACTGATCCACTGGGGAGCAACAGCATGCCATAAAAAGCGAAAAATATGGTTAGAAGAAAAGCTTTATGGTTCCTTAACTGGCATGTGTGCCGTAAAAATGTCACAGTCTGATGGAAAGCCTTCTGGAATTGCTGTCCAACGAACGTAATGGTGGATAGAATAAAGCTGAATTTGGTTTTGTGCCTGCTTTAAGTCTGGAGTCTTTGGCTCAGTCAGTCAGTCTGGAGTCAGTAGGTTCAGACCAAAGAGCTTCCGTGTGTGAGGGACCACCACAGGAGCTTCCAGGTGCTTCAGGTTCTCTGCACTCCTGCCCTGCACTGGCTGTGATTTGCTTCATAATGTCTAATGATACTGAACTGATTAAACAGTCTCTCGACAAACGAGGTACGCATACCTGTACTCTTCCTTTTTTCCAGTTCTTAATCATAATATCTGTACCGTAAAACCTCCAAAAAGTGCCAAATTACATCAATTCTGAAGTAGCACACATCATAATAACACTAACAATATACAATCTACCGTAATCTCTGTAGTATTGCACCAAACATAAACAAATTGTGCAAAATGTTGGAGTAACACTTCTTTCATAACAGCACAAAAATAGAGGACAAAAAAGTGACATAATTACTGATGGATCATCATTTCTAATGTAACACAACTACAGAAAAAAAAACATAAAATGTGCAAACTGACAAATTCTGATGTATCACGCCTACTGTAAAAATCCGTTACATAATGCAAACTACCGTAATTTCTATAGTAGCACACCTGTAGAATAAACACTAAGAAATGACCGTAACATACCTACCATAGAAATGTGAACAAAAATGTGAAAACTACAGTCATTTGTTTAGTAACACAACAAACAGTAAGAGACGTGCAAATTACCGTAACTACCAGATAATCCCGTCTACCATAAAGTCAGGAGGTAGTTTACGTTGTTTATTGTAGGCGTGCCACTAAGCATCTACATTACTTTGTACATTTATTCATGATTTTATGTTAAGTCAGAAATGACAACAGTTTGCCTGTTTTTACAGTTTTTACGGTAATTGAGTGACCTCTCCAGTATTTATCGTAATGTCGGGAAATAGAACATGAACCATGCTAATAACGGAGTTGATTAGAGGTATAAAGTATTAACGATACTCCTTACATCATTGTAAGCTCACAACTCTGTGGTCCACCAACCACGCAGATCATTTTGCAGGCAATCTGCTCTTCTGTGCAAAAATATTTGCCCCCTGGCATTAACAGTGGCATATAAATGGCACTACGAGCTCACGAGTGTACAGTGTAGCATGGTATCGTGCCAGCGGCGTGCTGGCTGCCAGCGCTGGTGATGACAGCATTGTTAGCTCCCATGCCCCGTCTCTCTTTTGTTGTTAAGCTTGTTTGTAGGTATGATGAAATCATGTGTCGAAAGCACGAGCGAGAGAGGGTCACCTGAGAAGGGACGATGTAAAGGTATTACCAAAGGCTCGTCTCAGGGATTTAAACACATGATGAAACCCGCAGAGTGTTAAATAATCACACGATGACACAGCAGTACAACAAACAAAGCGAATAATGTGTGTAGCTTGTTTAATTAAGAAATGGTCTAAAAAGTGGACAATACAACCTAAAAATAAAACCTTAATCTTAAAAGCTTTTGTGCATTTGGCAAATATGCATAAGACCGTAACTGCTGAGCAATTTACACTACCATAAATTACCGTAAAGCTCTACGTATAAAAGCACACACAAATATGCAAAATATCACAACTTGATTATTATCTCTGTGTCCATAAGACAGCAGGATTGTACATACACACGTATCATAGGAAAGTTGTGTTACATCATCGTGTTAGCATCGTCATTAAGCTCATCATCTCTCAGGCTATATCGCTAATCCGAGCTCACCTTGTCTAATAGGGGGCATGACAATGAACCTACAGGCCACACACACACACACACACAGCCATGACTAGCATGCAATTCTTATGCTATAAACTTTATAGCATTTTGCAAAATTGAATGTTAAAATACACTGAAATATTTTGTTTATCATTCAGAGCCGCAAGCCGTAACATTTTCCTGGGCGACATAACTCGTTAGTTTGTGACCACGCCCATCACGAAGATAAAACAAACACTGCACAGAGGGAATGACTGTTAAAGGACTAGAGATGTCAATCAGACATCTATTTGATCTATTTTTTTGACATTAATTTATTTAAAGCAGCTATATTTTTTTCAGGTTTCGAAGTTTTAAAAACTGCTCAGTGTTTCATAAATCAGCTTGTTTATTTGTCATGTCCTTTTTGTTTCCTGACAATCTTTTGCTCCATCCTCCAGTCCAGCAGGGGGCAGTTTTGCATATTTCAACTACCCATGAAGTAAAAAACAAAAAACAGAAGGTGACACTCTCGAGGCCGTAGTATTCTTTTATGAATTCCTGAATTTTAGATCATTTTAACATTTGCAAATTTACATAAATAATGAAACACATGTTTAACACTTAGACTTCAACACTGAGCATTAGGGTATGAAACAATACCATTTACACATGGTTCATGTTCTAATCCTATGCTGAATCACTTCAACAATGAGGTTTCATTAAAAAAAAAAAACTACACCCTGCATCGTCACTGAGGTGTTAAGGCTACAAAAGTCTTTGACAATGAGGTTTAATTGCACGGACTAAACACTGATTCTATTCTATTCTTGAAAATGTTTCACGCAGTGTTACATTGATGCTATTAGTGGTATTTATTCATCACCACTGGTAAATCAACACTAATATTCAATATTCCCAAAAAACTGGAAGTGTTAATTCAATATGAGTGCATTAACACTGTCGAAAGTAAATGAACACCGAGGTGGTAATCCCGCCCGGAGCACTAATACTGCAGGCGCTGTTTCAATACCGAGGAGTGTAAATGAAATCATCACTGTTAAATATTCAAATGCACTTGAAGATTATGAGAATTCATTAAGACCTGTAATTACAGTGTCAGTACAGTATTGTAATAAACACAGGAAGGACGAACGGGGGAGGGGGTGGGGGTTGAGTAATTGAATTTACTGTGGGTGTCGACTTAGTATTGGGAGCAATCATTTAATATTGTAAGTGTCAGATCAATACTGTATGTGTGAGAACACAGTACACACTTCAACACAACAGTGGGAGGTTAAAGCAACACTTTAAACATTTACAAACACTGTATTTATTAAATCATCACTATACTGTACGTACTCATGTTCTAGAAGTGAATTTAACATTATTGTATTCATTTATCATTGAGCTTCAATACTAATGGCAATGATTCAATACTGACATTAGTGACATGAGACTTTTAGCCTTAATAAAGTGTAAGAAAGTGTTAAACACTGACAGTCTTAATTCAGTGTTAGTGTTAATTAGCATTAGCTGAACACTCAGTTAAATAAACACTAAAGGTGTTCATTGATTACCTTAACTGCTGACTATTAATTCAAGTTAATTAAACATGGTAGTGTTAATAAAGTAGTTGCCATTAAAGATCAATTCAACACCGAAAGAGTTGAACCAATAAGGAGCTTGTTAATGAAGCTTAATGAAGGGTTAATTATGCATTCTTAATTCAACACTGTAAACACTGATTTGCTCATAATTATTCATTTGACACCAAAGTGTTAATTCTGCACTGTAAATGTGAAAGCTATAATTTAACAGTGTTTGTATTCATGTCTAATTCAATACTGAAATGTTAATACTGCAGTGTTTAGAATGAACACCACACCAAGGTTGATTTAATAAACCCAACACAAACTTCAAAACACTACAAGCTTAATTTCAAGCCAGAAAGGCAACAGTTACATTATTGTTTTTAAAAATAAAGTGTTTATTCTGCACGTATTAGCATTTAAGTGTATTTAATCAATTGAACATCAAGGATGTTAATTTCATACTGTATGTTCTAACTCAACACTACACTAAGTTGATCTTTCAAAATGTACATTAAGTGTTAATTGTATAACATTTAAACACTGAGCTTTAATTCAACACCGACTAAATGTTAAGTGTAAGTTCAGCATTGAGGTGTTTATTCTGCGCTGAAATGTTTCCAACCTTGTGATTGTCAGTCCACAAATTAGCCTTTTTATTTAACACTATCAGTTTCATAAACACCCAGGGATTGATGTAAGTGTGTATATTCTACTCAAACACTGAGCTTTAATTAAACACTTTCAACTTAGGTTAACATCAGAAACATTAACATACTGTACAGTAACAAATCAAATAAATGCAGGGCTCCAGGAATAACTTAACACTGGAGTATTAATTAAATACGACTGGTGTTCATCTAATACTCAGTGATAAAAAGCAACACAATTATTTTGTAGCATTATTGTAATAATTAATTGAACATGCTGGGTGTTAATTCACTACTATAACCAAACCCTGTTGGATTACTGTAGTATTTTATCACTTAATCGACCTCAACACTCTAAGCAGGAAGTTTGGCACTGTAGCTGTTAATCCTGCTTTGAGGTGTTCAGTTTTAAATACTGTGCACATTATGCATTTAACATTTTGAAATGCATCATCCAACCCATCCTTAGAAACATTTTAACTGAACACTGTATGAGCTAAACACGCACGCACACACACACACCAGTCGACTGGATTAACAGGATTAGCGTTAACTGACTGAAGCTCAGTACAATGGAATACCTGAACATTACCTAGCGTGCTTCAGGTCACCGCGTCACCCTCAGGAATCTTTCCAGACTTAACACTCGCAGGGTTAAAGGGGTAGTTTGAGCTAAATAAATACAAAATGCCCAAACATTAGTGTTGCCTTGAAGCCTCTGACGTAACTGTGTGTTACTTAGCCACACTATCCTAACGATAGCTCTCTCTCAACGGCTAGCATTCTGTGACACAGATGTCTCTTACATGTTAATAGAATTAGTCTTGTCGCTCGAACATTATTTGTTAGCGTATTTAGCCTCTGTGTGCACCTACGTTCATGCTAATTGGCAAGAAATCACTTGTGTTTTAGCTTTTTAAGCTAACTATTATGGCTAAAATTGTTTGTTTGACTCACATCACACATGCTAGTCATCAGACTAGCTTCGTTCTCAGGTTAGATTAGCAAAGTATTAGCAAAGCTGTACTAGCTACGTAGATGAACTGAAGACATAATGATAGGATAAGACGAAACCATCGCTAGTCCTAAAGTTTTTTTCTTCAGGTTTTATACAGGAACTAGAATAAAGTCAGGTTAAAAATTAAAGCTGTACTGAGGAGGTGAGGAAAGATCGGATTCGCCTCTCCTTTACAGCATATTTTTGGCATTCATTTGCATAGATTTGAGAAAATCTGAATCTGAATGTCACGCGGACGTCGTAGGAAAATATCCTTCTGTCACGTCATGATTTGCTAGAGTGAACGCAGGGCTGTTTGGGCTGGATAGACAATCCCTGCTGCTCCATTGAAAGAAACATTGAGGTTGAAGAATGAAACATTGCTTTATTTACATTTGGTGTAAGAGGAATGCAAATGAGCTGAATACCCACAAATGACCTTTAATACCCAGAATAATGCTGTGCTCAGGTGACCTTTTATCACTGTGCATGTGTGAGCACTGTGTACATTCAATAGTGGGCAGCGGGGGTTCAATGGTTAAGGCTGTAGGTTACCAGGTTTCTGATTGGAAGGTCGGGGGTTCGAGCTTTAGTACCACCAAGTTGCCACAGCTAAGAAGTTGAGCAAGGCCCTTAACACTGTCTGCTCCAGGGGTGCTGTGTCCTGGCTGACATTAACTGGGATACTGTATGTGAAAAAGAGTGATTAATAAAGTACTTATTATTATAATTGTTGCTATAATTGTCTTTCGGCTGCTCCCGTCAAAGGGGCACCACATAGGGACCATATGATCCACTTGGCACAGGTTTTACACAGGAAGATGCGACCCTCCCATTTTATCTGGGCTTGGGACCGGAACTGCATCCAGTGGCTGAAGTATACATGGAGTTTGTCTGGGAATAGAACCCGGGCCTTCTGCATGGCATGGCAACCCGAGAAACCTACCACTGAGCCACCAATACCCCCTGTGTATATTTAATTCGTCGATGGATCACGACAGTGGAACATCTGACCCACACAACAACTTTGGCATAGGTTTTACACCATACCCATTTTATCTGTGCTTGGGACCGGCACTGCAACCAGTGGCAAGGGGTTTGAATTTTGGGTTTGGCTGGGAATTGAACCCGGGCCTTCCGAGAAAGGCAGGCGGGAAACCCAGCGCTGAGCCACCAATGACCCCTGTGTTCATTCAATCGTGCAGGTGTTATTTCAAAACAGGAAGGTGGATAAGAGTGCTGTGTGTATATATGTGTTTCATCATGCAGTCTCTCCCCGTCTCTCTTTCATCTCTCTGTCTCCGGGTCGGTTCGGATCAGTTCAGGTTTCTGGGTCTCACTGCAGACTCAGATGAGATGAGATTGTGCTTTTTGTCCCAAAAAGAAGAAAAAAATCACCCCTACCTAAAGCATGCCCGGTTTCACCTTCAAGGCAAGGGCACGGCTGAGTCTGAGGCGAGCGAGCGCGCGCGCGCGCGCGCTGCGCGGATGATGCGCATAAGAGCAGCGCGTGCGTGCGTGCGTGCGTGCGGCCGTCGGTGCGCGCGAGACTTTACGATATATGCCTGTGTTCGTTTGATGTGTGTGTCTGTTTGTCTGTCTGTCTCTGTGTGTGTGTGTGTGTGAGAAGTACTAAATAACAGGTGACCGTGCTGCACCCCTCTCGCGCCCCCTCACCTGAAGTCGCTGTACGGGTGGATGATCCAGTAGCCCGCGGTCTGCACGCGCTCCTGCTCCTTCTCCACGGCTTTCTGGCTCCCGAACATCCTCAGCGAGAACTTGTTCACTCCGGGCTGCAGCATCGCGCCGATCTGCCGCTGCATGAAGCCGTACTGCTGCCTGCCCTCTGCGTCGTCACACAGCCCCACCGCCGCCTCCTCCCGGTCCCGGTCTGTGCGCGCGCTCACCGAGTTGCCATGCTCCTTGGCCGCACCGGGACTCGAACCTCCTCCTCCTCCTCCTCCTGCTGCTGCACCGCTTTTCTTCCCCGAGTCTCTCCTCTGCACCGAATTCCCCGCCGCGTCTCCTCCTCGCGACTCGTCCCTCGAGCTCACCGTCTTATCCTCCATGACGTCGCTGATGAGTTAATTGTGTTATTCGTGTTAATTGTGTTAATTGTGTCTCCGTGATCACGCAGAGGAGGTGCAGCAGGCGCGCGCGCGGAAACCAGCCCCGCCGGAAGCTCGCGCTCGGTTCATTTGATGTGCTGCGGCTCGCGCGCGGCTCCTTTTTGCCGATCGGGCAGCGCGCGCACTGACACACACCGCGATATGCTGCTGAAACCGGGCAGAGGATCTTTCTCTCTCTCTCTCTCTCTTACACACACACACATATACATACATACACACACACACACACACTCTCTCTCTCTCTCACACACATACACTCAGGCACTCACTCTCACCCCCCTCTGTGGCGCCCTCTAACGGGAATCACGTCATCACCTCAATTCACCTGCGACCAACGAAAAAAAACAAACAATTAAATAAACACTATAATAATAATTATTAAAAAACTAATAAAATAATAAGCAACAAAACAATAAATGAATGGAAACACGATTAATGGTGTTGTGGTAAACACTGTCGCCATGCACCTTCAAGGTCCGGGTTCGATTCCCGCCTCAGGGTCTGTGTGCATGGAGTTGGCATGTTCTCTTAGTGGGTTTCCTCCGGGTACTCCGGTTTCTTCCCACAGTCCAAAGACATGCAGGTTAGACTAATTGACTTGTTGTAAAATTGGCAATAAATACAATGGTCACCACTGGCCTCCACAGTCCCTAGTTGGACTACAGAGGTTACTAGATGGACAGAGAGCATGCAAACTCCATGCACACTGACCTGAATCGAACCCAGACCTTGGAGGTGCGAGGCCACAGAGCTAACCACTTTATCACCCTGCTGCCTATAGGTCATAATATTGTAATGAAGAAATGAAAGCATTTAAATTTATGTGAGGAAGAATACTTTTTGTAAATTAAACTTTTGCCTATTTTTCAGTTTTTAGAAATGACACTTAGAAAAGCTAAATGTAAATGTAATAAATATGTTATAAAAAAATGAGCTATTATGCAGTACATAGGCTATGATAGAGTTTAAAGATTTAATATTCTGAATAAATGTAATGCAAATGCATAATATGTATATATGTAAATTTACTCAAATGAAAGAATGTTATAATATTCTTAAAACAAACTAACATAATCAAAATGTACTACTTTAGGTAAATAAGTAAATATAAAATAAATTGTTAGTTTTTTCTTCCTTAATCATCATTGGTATAAAAAATATATTAAAATATATATCAAAATATATTGAAAAAGATTCAGTTTCTAGGACTAATAAAAACCATCCTACAGTATATTTACTGTACTTATTTCCGACAAGAGTATAATTCTAATTCTTGTGATTCTGCTTTATTTATAAACAAACACACTGTGTGTAATGGAAATGCTGATGCACTTGACATACAGTGATTCATGTTCGTCTGTTCGTCATATCAGCAGGCGGACGGAAGACAGAAGTGAATTAGTGGCAGTGTAATCGGATTAGGGCGCGATAATCATCTCCAGCTCGCGCAACGGGTTCTTCGTGTTCTGGAATGTGATCTACTTAATAATAACGCATATGTTCATCACATATCGATATTAGACTTCAGATTAAAAGGCTGCAAATTTACCATTATGCATGATTACAATCAGGGCTTCATTACTTCTTCATCAGTTTTGCAGATGATGTTTGTTCTAATTTACAGTCTGTTCTGGTTCACGTTCTCCGGCTGCGATTGGACACCCTAAACATCTGCACTTCCCAAAACCCAACGATTTATTCCCAAATCTAACTCTTGCAGCCTCCCTGAGACTTGTTCCTACTTCCGCATTCATATAGAACGTCTTGTTCATCTCAGGGTTCTTACTGTATGAACATCCATTAAACCCACTCAGTATTGTTTGTCTTTATCACCTGGAATGATCTATAATCTCACTCCGGTGTCTCAACCCCAATCCCAATACAGTACGTTCATTAGCTGTCTACATCCTGATTTCTGTCAAGTTACTTTGTGACATCTATAATGTAATCAACCCTAGGGAAAGTTCCATGGTGCAGCTCCAGGACTCGCTCCTGGTTATCTGATGATAGACACATCAAGAATTCAGGTACCAAAAGTCAAGGATTTAAAACAACAGTAATATGGTTTTAACATAATGTTCTTCCTTACTCACTAATCCCAATCAAGGTCACAGTGGATCCGGTGTCAAATCCCAGAAGCAATCGCGCTTTAGGCAGGAATACCAGCACAGGGCACCATGCAGACACACATACACACTTAGTCAATCCACTTAGCCAACAAAGACCCACAGACTTGTTCAAACCTGGTACTCTGGAGCTGTGAGACAGCAACTCTTCCGGCTGTACCCGGGATATACAGTCACAGTTTATTTGCAAGTTGTCTGTAAAATAATTCTTACTACTAGGATTGATCTAACAGTGATTTCTTAATATCTCCATTCCTACTGTATCTTCACCTACAGTACACTTTTAAACCTGACATGATTCAGTAACAAGAACTTAGAGTTCCAAGTTGAGGGCAAAAATAAATTTAAAGTTTTTCAGCAAAACCAGTTTCTGATTTTTACTCATTTAAGCAAAGCACATTTACAACAAAATAAATAATAATAAAAAAAAAAAACTACCACATATCCTTCTTTTAGAATCTATGAACTTTCATCTTTTAGACAAATCCCAACATGGATAGTATTAATAGTGCAATAAACAGCAGCTGCTACAGTGTGTGCATTAAACGCATTCAGTTGATTTTTGAAAAAAATGTTGAAGTCAGGAAAAAATTACATTTCCACTCTGTTAGCTGTTTGAGTTTGACCAGCTATAATGGAGTAAAGGTTTGCATTCTGTAAAAGAGGACATTTCCGATTCTGATGTTGTGTGAACTCTACTGCATGTTATTTTGTTAACAAAGCCACTATACATACTATATAAGCTCTGTGGTCAGGTTAGCTTGTAGTGCAACCTTCTGTTTCACTTTCAAATCAATACGTCTCTTTAATCCACCTTGATCCTATTATCATTACACTGGTTTTATGAACCACGATGCACTTCAAGTAATATTTAAAAAAAAATAAATTAGGCAGAAAGATAACATCTCCAACAACACTGCAACGACACACAAACATTGTGTACATGTAAAATCAAACAAGATATTAATAATAATTGCATTTACAAACAACCACAAACAGCTGCAGGCTGATTTATTCATTGTGATAAAACTGCGAGAGGTGGAGTTATAGCGTTCTGTAAAATTGCGCAAAATTTCACACTGATACACTCCAATCTATTTGATATATACTTTTCGAATTTGCACTTTTTAACTTGCTTAAAACATACACAAAATATTCTAAGTTGGTTTCCAATAATTCTTGATTCGTTCAATTAAACAAATCTTGTTTTTCTCAAATGGCGTTTGATGTCACTTTGATGTCAAACTGCTCAAATATTCAGCACATCACATGTTACTAAATGAAGATTTTGATCATTGGTTTGTTTTTGACTGGCGGACTGAGAGCACTGCTTGGTGTTCGGTCCACCCCTGTTTCGTCATCGCCTTAGTTTCTCTTATGTGCATTTCCTCTTTCCATTCTTCTTTTGTTAAGTCTGGCCAATCATACCCTTTATTTCCAAGCATTATTTCTTGTCTACTGTTGTTCGATTTTATGATTTCTGTCTGTCTTATCATTTTTAAGATGGACTTCTCTTCTTTGTTGTGATTTTATCCAGCGCTGTGAGCTATGATGATTTCTGAATGCACTCATTTATAACACATGCTGACTTTACGCTTTTGCATCCTGCCCCCCCCCCTCCCCCCCCCCCCCCCCCTGGGGGGGGTTAGACAAAGGTTGTGCTGTACAGTATATTACCTTTTGCTATAAGTCTAGACTTTAGGATGCTGCTGCTCCAGCTGGGGTCTGGGGGGCTGGGGAACATAGCCAGGGGGTCTGGGATTTTTTTTTTTCTTTAATTTTGTTATAGTCTAGGAATCCCGACCCACCCTGTCACAGTTATTGGATTTAGAGGACCAAGCACTGAAGTCAACTCAGACCTAATGTGTTTTATCGATTTAAAGATTTATGGCTCCTTAAATTCGAACGTTGTTCATGAAATAAATCCATACCGAAGGAGTTCATGGAAATTGGTTTTACGGTTAAAACCTGACTACAATAAATGAGATCCACTGCTTTAAAAGACACTTGAAAGCTTTGAAAACTGTGTGTCCTAAGATTACAGTAGGTTTGTCCTTGAACCAAGGACTCAAGGTCTATCCCTGCCTTCTGTGAGGAGTAAGGGGGCAAATCTTGTAGCTTAAATTTGCTTCTTTCTCACTTTTTTTTTTCAGTGCACTTGGAAAACCATGAGACGCATGATATCTCATCTGGTTATATAAGTTCAGTAGGAAATGCACAGAAGTATTTGTTATTTGGAAAAGTTATAATTATTATAGAACTGTTAATGATCTGACAATCAGCATTAAAACTGTTTCCTAATTACGGAAAGAAAGGAACAGCCATCTGAGCAATTAGGTGCTGCATTTATATCCTGAACTGTCATACTGTATTAGCTTTATTCATTCAAAAACCAGCATTTTCATGTAACTGCACAACCTGTGGGGTAAAAGAAAAAAAAAAGTTTAAGTTTGCGTTGCACTTTCTTAAAGTTAAAGAGAAAAAAATTATATACAATCCTTAGAGTAAATACACCAATCAGCCATAACATTAAAATCACCCCCAGATAAACTGAACAAACTGGTGACAGGATCATGGGCACACAAGGCTCACCCATGCCCGTGGGGATCAGAGGCCAGAGCAAAGGGTCAGAGCCCATGGAAAAGCCAATGCAACACAAATTGCCAAAAGTCATCACTGTCCACAATAGAAAGCCACCAGAACACCCAGTGCACCACAGTGCACCAGGCCCAGGAGGCAACGCGCTGAAGGCCACCAACACACCCTCCCCAGATCCCAATCCGATCGAGCACCCTTAGGATGTGGAGCGAAGACCAAAGGGGTCAGAGCTGCCCCACTGACATGTTACTGTAAGCGTGATCAGTGTATGTACTGTACTGTATGTAAGGAATAAAAGAGCCCATCTCATACTGTTAAAGAAAAATAATCAATAACAGAGTTGTGTGATGAAGCTGATCATGAAGTTGACATAACAAGGCGTCTCTAAGTCTTTTATTCCTCCTATACTAGAATTATCTTTTTTTTTTTTCCTAGCAATCAACAGCAATTTGCGAATCTCATGTTTAATGTTTATTTAACATGTATGGAAGGAGTCTCCAATGTCAGCGCTTTGTAAGAGGATAGAACGGATTCACACATTTACACTCCACTAAACAAGACACACTGCTTTTTTTTAACACTGAGTGTTTAATTCGCTGTGTGTTTAACATCATAATGATCAGACTGTACAGTTTCCGTATTCAAACATAAACGCGTCACATTACCACCCTAAAACTACTTTAAGAGCGTTTATGACTTTGTGAAACAGTCTCTTGTTTTCCAGGAGAACCGATTTGCGAAGTCATGCGGCGCGGGAGCAGTGGTGCGATGGGCAGACCGACAGTGCTGAAGAGGAGAAGCGGAGGTGCAGATGACCTACTGATGAAATCCACACCAGTCCACCTGCTCCCTGTATCCAAACCTCTGTGTGTGTGTCTCTGGATGTGTATATCCTGTATATGTATATGTATGTACTGTACAGTATGTGAAATGTCTCATAACCCAGACTCACTCAATCATCTCATCATCTATACCGCATTATCCTGTATTCAGAGTTACATGGACCTGGGTCCTATCTCAGGAGGCTTAGGGCACGAGGCAGGGTACACCCTGGACACCCTGGAATCTAAACTTCTGGTGATTTTTTTTCCTCCAGACACACACACCACTAGTTTTCTATTTGGACCGCACACAGAGCTAGCATTTTTTCACTTCCTCCCACACACGCTTTTCTGACTTTCTGAACCGGGAGAATATTTTCTCATATATACATACACACAGACCCAATGCGGGATCCGAACCCTCATCACTGTACAGTAGGTGCGAGGCTATGGTGCTACCCTTTTTACGCCACTGTGCCTCCTAAACCCATGGCAATGCCAGGTGTTAACAGCCTTCCACAGTCCAAAGACATGCAGAGTGGGCTAATTGGCATCCTAAAATTTGTATAACAAATAAAGACATAGAGAAGAAACTGTACACTATAACTGAGCTCAGTTTCACTTACAGTAAGTGTACTTAAGCACTGAACCCTACACCCCGTTCAGGGAATGTTATATAAGGACGAAATTCCCTAGGACAAAATCCATCCCTTCAGAACACCAGGTGACAGCACCAACGTTGACATCACTTCCTCCATGCGTTACCATGGTAAACCCACCATGGTGCTTGGTGGGTTTCCTCCGGGTACCCTGGTTTCCTCCCACAGTCCAAAAATATGAAGGTTAGATTAATTGCCGTTCCCAAATTGCCAATAGTGTGTGAACGAATGTGTGATTGTGTGTGTGAGTGTGTGTGTGTGTGTGTGTGTGTGTGTGCCCTGCGATGGATTGGCACCCTGTCCAGGGTGTACCCCGCCTCGTGCCCTTAGCCTCCTGTGATAGGCTCCAGGTCCCCACGACCGTGAATACAGGATAAAGCGGTATAGAAGATGAGTGAGTGATGAGTGAGTGCTGTGACTTAATTTTTTTATTATATATATATATATATATGTAATACAGAAAATGTGTGTGCCAATCTCACTTGATTTTATACTGTATGTGACACAAAAATGTAAATTTTTTAGCGTTGTACTGTCTCACTTCAAACATTAACTATTTAAAATGCACATTATTCATATTTATTTATGAATATTGATATAAAAAATTAGTGTAAGCTTCTAGAAGCATATGAACTGTAAACATTTTGCTTAAATTAAGGATTTCTCCCCCAAATTACTAACAACACTGGTTTTGTTTAAATGCTCAAATTAGACATACGTCTTATGTTACAGTATGTGATCATAGAACATAGAAATGAATCGTTTATTCAGTTAAAATTGCTATTGAAATCTGCCCAAAAATTATTGTTAACACATACACCTTTAAAATTCCAGCTTAAAAAACAAAAAATCTGTAGTGTCTGTAACCATATCAAATTCATGTTGCAATATCTTAACAATATTGCATATATAAATAATACACTTTTTCAGGTTTATGTCTTTTCTTTTGAAATCTAAATTGTCCAAGTTTCACCTGAATGACATTTATAATATAAATGTTTATGTATATTCACAAAAAGCATGGATCGGGAAATAAGATACATTATGTTTTATGAAAAATGGTGTTATATGATCCTACTGTATATAACAAGTTCACATTTTCACCTACAGTAGGTTAGCAATACATTAGCATCTTTGAGAAATGTAAAGTAAAAGTACATTTAAAATGAGGATTTCCCTTTATTTCTCTCTTTTTTTTTTTTTAATCTTTTGCGGGCTCTCTTTCTGTTTCTTTTAGTGAAATATTAAATATAAAAAAACAATTATACAAAAAAACTAATGATGAAGTAACTTAACAAGAAATACAAATTTAAGATGAAACAATAATTGAGTAACTGAATTAATTGTAGCTCAATTTGAATAATAAATAAAATAAATACAATAATAATGATATAGGTTTAATAGATTTTTTTTTAAAAACAAGGACATATTTTGTATTTGCACCAATACCATGTTTTGTCTGTGCTGTATATATACAGTATAACGCTGATGATTCTGTATCAAAGCTGTAAATCAAAAATAGTCCACTCATCCATGAGTCAACAAAAGCAGTTATAGTAGATTCATTAAACAAACCTGGTGTGATGTTAGTGCTTTGTTGCCGTATGGCCTGAACATTGAGATTCTGACTCAAAAGCTTTCGAAACGTGACCTGAACTGACCACGTGCACAGACCGGATTCCTCCCAGAATCACTCGCGAACCTCGCAAAGATAAAGCAGATCTCGGAGGCGTTACAGTATATAAGCCGTGTTATCATAAACCAAGCAGATGTCCTTTTATTTCTGTTTTTATTTTAGATTGGATTAGTCCATCTGCCAGCTGATCCCCAGTTGTGTAACTCTGGAACACTTTAGAGAACAAAGTCATAAGCCGAGGTTACACGACTCTTTCATTTTCTTTTTTCCCGCCTTCACATCATGTGCGAGATGAACTGAAAAACCAAGGACGTGACCTCAGCACAGCGTGGGCGACTTCAGTCCAGGGTTACGCTGAGTCATTGAAGAACCCGCGACGTCTCTGTGAGCGTCGTCCCTGTGGTGTGAAGAACCGAACCCATGTGGTGTGAATGTTAGTTTCAAATAATAACACCATGAATTCTGAGCTACAGTTTCCTGATTCTGCTCAATTATTGTTTCATCTTCAATACATATTTATGGTGAAGTTACTTCGTCATTTTTATTTTAATTTTTTTCATCACAGTTCCAATGTTCAAGTGTTTAAATGTTAAACCAGGACCCTTTTCATCTTTTTTTTTTTTTACCTTTTCATTAAAAAATAATAAGAAATCTATGATATTATATAACTTTTAGCACGTCTGTAGTAAAATCTGTGTTTTCTCCGTGACACTCGGACGATCCTGAGAGAGAAGATCAGGTGACACTGGAGAAGCTCCTGTTTCCCTGAAACTCTGCAGCTCGGTATGAAATATCGCACGCCTCCGTAAAGCCTCTCGAGAACCACGAATAGAATCCGCGCGGAATTAAAGCGTCGTCTTTCTGCAAAGTCACTCGTCGTATCGATCAACTTCTGATTCGTTTATCAAAAAATTTGTTGGACTACACACACACACACACACACACACACACACACGCACACACACACACATAAACCTGACTCAGAAACACAACATATGATACTGTATATTAATTAACCTGTATATTAATTGCATTTTCTTCTAGTCTTCTATAATTGCATCCTGCCATAAATGGTTGACGTTAACGCTGTCACTGTGTCATGTGACCAGAGCCAGGGCAATAATCATCATTAATCCTACAAATAATTAATCACAGTGTTATTATTATTATTAATATTATTAATTGAAAAAAGGTTTAATTTATTTTTCTGAGCTACAATTCCCTGATTTTATTCTGATTTATTATTGTTTAATCGTCAATACATATTTATTTAACAGCTACTTCATCACTTGTTCTGTGTACAGTTGTTTCTTTTTAGACTGAATATTTCACTAAAGATAACAAAGAGAGATGAAAGATGAGGGAAGAGTGAGAGAGAGAGAGAGAGAGAGAGAGATACTGTAGACATACAGTGATTGAAAATGGAGAGAGTAAGAAAGAGAGCCCCCCAAAAAAAAGAGAGATGGGGATGAGAGTGAGGAAGAGATGGACAGACACAGAAACTGAGAGAGAGACAGAGAGAGAAGAATGAATCACATAATTTGGGGGAAAAATCAATAAGAGATAAAGCTCGGCTCTCAGACAGATAACAAAGACGCTTTCTGTCCCGGGGTTTGTGACATGAATGACAAACACACAATTCTTCTTTCCCGAAACAGGAAAGAAATTTGCTGCATTTATATGAATGATGCAGAGCGAACGGAGAACGGTGGAAGATTTTAGCGTCTGGAGGAAGATGAGCAGATGGCTGTAGAGACACGGGAGGAAAAGTGGTCTTCTCAGAGGCGTGGCTGTGAGAGGCGTGTCTGTGAGAGGTGTGGCTATGAAATGCGTGTCTGTCAGAGGGGTGGCTATGACAGATGTAGCCCTGAGAGGCGTGGCTATGACAGATGTAGCCCTGAGAGGCGTGGCTGTGAGAGGCGTGGTTGTGAAAGGTGTGGCTATAACAGTTGTAGCCCTAAGAGGCATGTCTGTGAGAGGCGTGACTATGAAAGGTGTGGATAAGACAGATGTAGCCCTGAGAGGCGTGGCTATGAAAGGCGTGGCTATGACAGATGTAACCCTGAGAGGCGTGGCTATAAAAGGCGTGGCTATAACAGATGTAGCCCTAAGAGGCGTGTCTGTGAGAGTCGTGGCTATGAGAGGCGTGCCTATGACAGAGGCTATGAGAGGCGTGCCTATGACAGATGTAGTCCTGAGAGGCGTGGCTGTGAGAGGTGTGGCTATGAGAGGCGTGGTTATGACAGATGTATCCCTGAGAGGCGTGTCTGTGAGAGTCGTGGCTATGAGAGGCGTGCCTATGACAGATATAGCCCTGAGAGGCGTGGCTATGAGAGGCATGGCTATGACAGATGTAGCCCTGAGAGGCGTGGTTGTGAGAGGTGTGGCTATAACAGATGTAGCCCTAAGAGGCATGTCTGTGAGAGGCGTGGCTATGAAAGGCGTGGCTATGGCAGATGTAGCCCTGAGAGGCATGGCTGTGAGAGGGGTGGTTGTGAGAGGTGTGGCTATAACAGATGTAGCCCTAAGAGGCGTGTCTGTGAGAGGCGTGGCTATGAAAGGCATGGCTATAACAGATGTAGCCCTAAGAGGTGTGTCTGTGAGAGGCGTGGCTATGAGAGGTGTGGCTATGACAGATGTAGCCTTGAGAGGCGTGGCTATGAAAGGCGTGGCTATGACAGATGTAGCCCTAAGAGGCTTGTCTGTGAGAGGCGTGGCTATGAAAGGCGTAGATATGACAGATGTAGCCCTGAGAGGCGTGGCTGTGAGAGGCGTGGCTACGTGAGGCGTGGGTATATCTATGATATTTTGTTCAATGTTTTTATTTAATAAATTTCTTCACAACAACCAGCTACTAAATACACGGAGAACTGCAGAACAGACTGCACTGCCAGTTTTCCTTATAAATGCAGAAAGCTACAGGATGTTTACACAGGAATAGAGGTGTGTATCAGTACAAGCAGTGTGTGTGTATGTGCGTGCTTGTGTGTGTGTGTGTGTGTGTGTGTGTGTGTGTGTGTGTGTGTGTGTGAGATACAAGAACAACAAGCTCCAGCTCAAAGGCTTTACTTTCCTGTAGGTGCAGTCAGATTGAAATCATTAGCATCAACTTACGCGTTAGCATTAAATGTAACCTTAACATTAGCATTAAAATGAGCATTGCCATTAATTTTAGCGCAAATGTTAAAGTAAGATGTTGCATGGATGCTGTGATTCACAGTAAAAAGGTTGTTCATTCGTCCCCCGTAGCTGCCGGGCCAGACTCGTATATTTTGTGAAATAAACATGCTAGTAAACGTCAAGTAAAAAAACAAAACTGCATGAAAAGCATTCCTGTCTGTAGCTGAGAAGCGGTTATGAAGCGGCGTGATGTAGCTGAGGCGGAGGAACTGTCACAGCCGGAGAGCACACACTCTGACCCCAACACTGCTGACGCTCCTACACCTGGGGCCGTTCCAGAGATAAATAACCCAGGTCCGGATTAAGCCACGCCCACTTCAGGTTCACTCTGATTATACACCTCCATGCAGTTTAATAAAAAAAAAATCCATAAATAAACAGATTGTTCTAGATTAAAAATAAAGAATTTATGGATGTAATGCAGCGACACAATAGAGCACGGAGCAATTTATTTTTATTGCTGTGCTCAGTGCTGAACCTTCCCCTCTGAGCCATAGGTCAGATATAGAAAGACAGACATGCAGAGAGACAGAGAGAGAGACAGAGAGACATGATGATGATGATGATGATGATGTACTTCTGGGCTGGCCGCAGATGTAAAGCCTAACGAAACATTTTTACGCTCTCTTTCCTCAAATACGACTTGACACCATGTCCTGTTTTCTCACAGCGTGTTAACGTGCACTGAAGACGCAACACACTGTGCTGTTACAGGAAAACAATCAGTCACGGGATCGGGTGATTAATTATCTGCGTATAACAGAACAAGCAGCAGGACTTGAATACACAACCTGACCAAACTGATTACGGCACACACTGTGATGTGTGTGTGTGTGTGTGTGTGTGTGTGTGTGTGTGTGTGAAGATGATTCCTCATGCTCCTGGAACCGCTCTTCCACATAGAATAGAATGTGATCACAGGTTATGGATGTGATAATCTGCTGATTCTGTACATTCAGGTGGTCAGCTGACTTCATTTTATTGCCCCATAACGTTACTGAGTCTCGTCCTGAGTAACTGATCAACACCAGATTATAACCCTGTCTCCAGAGGCCTGTACAGTGGACACGATGTATGATGGGTGCATCGCTTCATGCTCTTCCCTTCTTACCCTGACACGCCCATCACTCTGGAATAGGGTCAGTCTGGACTCATCAGGTCACATGACCTTTTTCTGTCTTTATGATCCCTAACAGACTGAAGCCTTTTTTCTGATGAGTCTCACTAACAAGTGGTTTTCTTATGGACACACAGCTGTTTAGTCCCAATCATGTGAGTTCTTATCACACGGTGTGTGTGTGTGTGTGTGTGTGTGTGTGTGTGTGTGTGTGGAAATGCTCTAACTTTCACTGTTAAACACAGCTATAGTTTCTACAGTTGATTTTTTAGCATGCAAGTTTAAAAAGCTTTTACGTGATCTCTAAAATCTTGCACCATCAATAACCCTAACCCTCTCCTTCCAGGCTTTAATAATCTGTTGGGCAGTTTTTATTATTATCATTGTTATTAATATTAATAATAATAATAATAATAATAATAATAATAGTAGTAGTAGTATTTTTGGTTAAAGAAACACCTGAAAACAACCATACAAACATGTGATCATGTAAATCTGTGCTATTTCTTTGCCTTTGCCACCCATTTTCTTTTTTTTGCTCCGTCATGTTTGTATAGTTGGTTAAAATAAACTACGCTTGGGTTCATCATGTTGCCTATTTAGTGCTGAAGAAAAGGATACGGCACTCTATACTGCACTGTTCAGAGGCTTAAAGGGTCTAAAGAAAAAAGATTGCACTACTGTCAGAGATGCTATTATAGAAAATGGATGAACACTTTCTGTTCAATCTGTGGTGTGTTACACCGTGACAGTGGCATGGAGTAATCCCGATCCCTCCAGATGTTCTCACCGGTGCTGATCACGCAGCTCTGAAACTGAAATCCAGCCAGATGTTGGATGAAGTGTTTTTTTTTTTTCTGCTCGCAAGGGCACATGTGGGGACAATGTCATTCCAGGACAATGAAAATTCAGACTTGAATGTAAATCATGGAGGTGTGTGTGTGTGTGTGTGTGTGTGTGTGTGTGTGTGTGAGAGAGAGAGAGAGATTAAAGACATTATGGGAGTAAGATTTAAAGTGTTTATGCATAATGTGGTCTTACAATTATGATGTCATTTCATGCATTATTTTCTCTCCTCTACTTTTACCTTCTATTTATTTTCTCTTCTATTTTCAGTCTCTCTCTCTTTCTCTCTCTCCTTTCTCCCTCCCTCTCTCCTTCCCTCCTGGGGCGATGGAGCGCTGCCTCAGCACAGCTGAAAGGTTGAATATGAGAATAAATCAGGACACTTGCTGCTGTAGTGCTTCCTATCACACAAGTTGCCCTTTTACTTTAACACACACACACACACGCACACACACACTAGACTTGATCATAAGTTTCACACAGAGCTCAGAGACCCTGCTGAGAGGTTGATTACGTGTCTCAGGCAGCGTGGCACACTTACTGTATTTTATTCTGGAGTTTAATACACACAGTTACTAAACAATGCTGAGTTATAAGAGTTACAACAGAGTTGAATGCGTTGGATTACTGTATTAGTACAAACCGGATTCCCAAAAAAGTTGGGACACTAAACAAATTGTGAATAAAAACTGAATGCAATGATGTGGAGATGGCAAATGTCAATATTTTATTCAGAATAGAACATAAATCACGGAACAAAAGTTTAAACTGAGAAAATTTATCATTTTGATTCACCATATTATTCCCTTAAAATGTCATGGTGTCAACAAATCCCAAAAAAGTTGGGACAAGGCCATTTTCACCACTGTGTGGCATCTCCCCTTCTTCTTACAACACTCAACAGACGTCTGGGGACCGAGGAGACCAGTTTCTCAAGTTTAGAAATAGGAATGCTCTCCCATTCTTGTCTAATACAGGCCTAACTGTTCAATCGTCTTGGGCCTTCTTTGTCGCACCTTCCTCTTTATGATGCGCCAAATGTTCTCTATAGGGGAAAGATCTGGACTGCAGACTGGCCATTTCAGTACCCGGATCCTTCTCCTACGCAGCCATGATGTTGTGATTGAAGCAGAATGTGGTCTGGCATTATCTTGTTGAAAAATGCAGGGTCTTCCCTGAAAGAGATGACGTCTGGATGGGAGCATATGTTGTTCTAGAACCTGAATATATTTTTCTGCATTGATGGTGCCTTTCCAGACATGCAAGCTGCCCATGCCACACGCACTCATGCAACCCCATACCATCAGAGATGCAGGCTTCTGAACTGCGCGTCGATAACAACTTGGGTTGTCCTTGTCCTCTTTGGTCCGGATGACATGGCGTCCCACATTTCCAACAAGAACTTCGAATCGTGACTCGTCTGACCACAGAACAGTCTTCCATTTTGCCACACTCCATTTTAAATGATCCCTGGCCCAATGAAAACGCCTGTGCTTGTGGATCTTGCTGAGAAATGGCTTCTTCTTTGCACTGTAGAGTTTCAGCTGGCGACGGCGGATGGCACGGTGGATTGTGTTCACTGACGATGGTTTCTGGAAGTATTCCTGAGCCCATTCTGTGATTTCCTTTACAGTAGCATTCCTGTTTGTGGTGCAGTGTCGTTTAAGGGCCCGGAGATCACGGGCATCCAGTATGGTTTTACGCCCTTGACCCTTACGCACAGAGATTGTTCCAGATTCTCTGAATCTTCGGATGATATTATGCACAGTTGATGATGATAACTGCAAAGTCTTTGCAATTTTTCGCTGGGTAACACCTTTCTGATATTGCTCCACTATCTTTCTGCGCAACATTGTGGGAATTGGTGATCCTCTACCCATCTTGGCTTCTGAGAGACACTGCCACTCTGAGAAGCTCTTTTTATACCCAATCATGTTGCCAATTAACCTAATTACTGTTAATTGGTCTTCCAGCTCTTCGTTATGCTCAAATTTACTTTTTCCAGCCTCTTATTGCTACTTGTCGCAACTTTTTTGGGATTTGTTGACACCGTGAAATTTGGAATCAACATATTTGTCCTTTAAAATGATACATTTTCTCGGATTAAACTTTTGATCTGTCATCCATGTTCTATTCTGAATAAAATATTGACATTTGCCATCTCCACATCATTGCATTCAGTTTTTATTCACAATTTGTTTAGTGTCCCAACTTTTTGGGAATCCGGTTTGTATTAATAATAAGTAAATAATTAATGCTACGATTAGGGTTGTTTAGGGTTGTGTGTATATACAGTATATATAGAGGTTGAAGTCCACGTATGTGTACGTGTGTGTTTCTGTACAGCAGAACTCTCTGTCTAACTTATTAATATAGAGAAATGACATTCTGTAAGGTTGAGTATCTGACGCCTTGTTTACACTAAGTTGTCCTTCTTTGGTGCTCAGACAAATACACTCCCTGTTCGGTAATCGGAGAGAGAATCACAGATGAGAAATGGAAAAAGTCGATCAGATAAAGATGAAGTTTTGTCTTAAAACGACTCCAGCGGGTTAAAATTCACTTATACCACTTCAGCGCTGTTATTTCAGACAGTGAAAATGAAAATATGAACTAATCCCAGGAAAAATAACGTAAAAGTGCTAAATGCTATGACATAGTTGATTTCATGTACAGTATGGTGCAGGTTAACCTTCAGGCAAATACCTCAGGACTGGCAAAGTTTCATTAAATTCTGTGCAGCCGGTTCTTGTATGATGCTGTGACAAAATTTGCCTGGACAGACAGACAGACAGACAGACAGAATAATATTCTGAGATCGCTTTCTGGTCCTCCAGTGTATGAAATGTACAGATATCACTGAAAGAGAGAGTTCTGACCCAATGTATAGACAAAACCTATAGTTTATTATCATAAAAAAACAGGTTCAAATTTAGAATCTGCAATATTTATCTGCTGTATTCCTGGTAAAACCTCACGTCCCCCTGGAGGAGCCGAATCTAGAACAGAAAAGATTCCAAGTGCTTTCCTGAGTTCCCCAACACCTCGTTTCTCTTTCACTACCTCCTTGCTGGTTTGTTTTGTTTTTTGAGCAGCTTTTTTCAGAGCGAGCCGTTTCGCGATCCTCCTTTTAGGTTAATTAATGGATCCCTAATCAAATCTCAAACTAGCGTCACATGAAACGATTTTTTTCTCACACCGCGGGACAAAATCTGATCTGAAGCTAGAATCTATTTACAATTTTTCGCTAACTGTGATCGTTCGATATATTTATATCGTGTCCATATTTACAAATCATTACAGTTCCTGTTCGGACTCCATGTTCAATATCCACATGCACAATCATTTCCATAAAAAGCACATCAAATAACTTTTTACGGGTCATTAAAAGAACTTAAAAGTTATTAAATCTTAGTCCACTTATCAAATAAACCAATTATTATATATTCGCTTATTATTAATTCATCAAATTTTTTTCTCATCTCATCGTTATTGAAATCTGATCTGATCTGTGACTGACTCGGACACTCACCTTCTAAACTCAGCCCTCATACGCGCTAAATTTTTCAGCTCTGCCTCCTGACCTCCGTAAGGCAATATCAGTCATTACTTTTAATTGCTGAGGAATTATTTATCCAACTGTACACTTGGTTTTAGTCTGAAGGACGTCGGAATAAACGGAACCCCATAGAATTCTCCGGTCTGATTGGTGCAGGTGCAAATTACAATGCACTCATTATACTGTATATTATAGTTTCCATGATGACACCTCAGTTCCCCAGGTGTTGTATGTCAAGCGGTAAATGTTATGTGGAAATAGAAAGGCACCAGAACACCCTGTGCACATCAGCTCAGGAGGCAAAGAGTCCGGCCTTTAAACTCCTTAGATCAGATATATAATTATAAATTATTATAAATTAAGTGTTGCAAGAATTTCACTCATTCTCATATCATCTGTACCGCTTTATACAGGGTCACATGGTGCCGCTTTGATGTCATTATGATACTATTTTAACCAGAACCATTTTCTCAAGCTGAGGTTTTATTGGACGTCTGATCGAATCAGTAACTGACGTGACGTGATGCTTGAGGCAAACTGTCTCCCATCTCTGAGATCATCTTCTGAGATCCGTTTCAGTCCAAAAACAGGATTCCAACAAGTCGCTGAAATATTTAGTAAGTGACCTGGAGATTCTAATCTTTTCTCTGTCTCTCTGCACTGACACCTGATAAATATTGCATTCGGCTTGGTGACGAGTTCAGGTGCAATTCTTAAGTAATGCAGCGCTGACCGCTTCTCCGTGTTACTACCGAGCTTAGAAGCTGACAGACAGCATGAATTTTGTATATCTGACTTGGAAACACATCATCCCAAATAAAAGTCTGAGATTCTAAGATTTTTATATTTTATGCCACATATTTTCTTTGCCTTGCTACAGTAGTCCTGATGTACATAGTGTACAGAGTTTATAAAAAGGTGAAGCACTTAAGATTCCCAGGGGGAAAAAAATCCTTTAAATACAGCATCCTTAAATCCTTTAGCATCCTATCCTATTAAATGCTAAATCCTATTTTAGCATTTAAAAGCATGCAATCCTTTTCCCTTTTCACAGAAGGTAATCATACATCAAAGTACCAGTGTACTGTTATTTATAATATTTCCATAAATTACCAAAAGGAAAATTTCACAGCAACATTCCCAGTTGCTGAATTATTATCTTATAGTGTTTACTGTATATCAGTCCAGTTGGGCTCATATGAACTCTGGAAGTGTTCAATCCAAACACGGAGGATTTTACTCTGTAGACATCTCCAGTGAGAAGTAATGAATGTTTTCCTCCCAGCAATTCCCTGAGGTTATGAAGCTCCTTGTAATAAACTCACAATTACAAAATCCTCCAGAAATTTTCACTGGGATTGAGGAGGTCAGGAGGTCGACTCATCTACTCCAGATATTATGGCTGTATCTTTTGGAGGTCACATTTGATATTTTCATCGCCTCCCCAGGTTCCATTCCGTGGCTGATGAGATTAAATTCAGCTTTGTACATGTGTCCCTGTACTGTGCATCGCTCCATTCATGAGTCCTTGCTTCACCGTGCTTCACTCCAGATTCAAATGTATTTATTTTTTACATCCTGCCATATTGTGGAGCTCATCTGGTGACGGGTGTTTTATCTTTTCTATAGCAGCAGTGGTTCATACAGAGCCAGGATGCTACAGTAACCCACCCAACACCTCATCACCCTCCTTTCTCATCCGGACTTTAGGACCAGCAACAGTACAATCTGAATCTGAATGATGCAGACATTTTAGAGAAGGAATGCCTGATCCTTGAAAATCGATGTCACCAACTTGCAGAAGAGACGCATCTGTCCGTGTGAACTGTACACACAATCATTCACCAGCATTTACATTTAGGCATTTGGCAGTTGAGGGTTAAGGGCCTTGCTCAAGGGCCCAACAGTGGCAACTTGGTGGTTGTGGGATTTGAACCTGGGATCTTCTGAACCGTAGTCCAATGCCTTAACCACTGAGCTACACCTGACCAGCACCACTTGCACGTTACAGGAACTCGGCTGGGAGTTATCGCCGCATCCCCTCTACGGTCCTGACCTCATTCCAAGACATTTCCACATGTTTGGGCCACCTGCACTGTGTAAATCACAGGTAACATTTAAATATAATGCTGGTTAGATCTTCACAGCACTGGAATGTTCATTTGTGTAATGACTCGTGATGAATCTGCTTCGTTTCCTTCAATAATTCCATCCAGAAATGTTCGAGACGCACCAGGAAGTGTCTGCTTTTCTTTCGCCTGATATTCACAAATCATAGTATTTCAATATTATTGTTCATCTTTAATCTTCCAACATTTTTTTTCTCCCAGTCAGAAGCGAATGCGTAAGCGTAACATAAAGTCGGAGCAGGTAAATCTCAACCCCATTACTCATTCATAGTGTGTGTGTAACGTTACACCACTTATCTCCGGTTTAAGTGCAGCGAGACGGACAGAGGTGTCCTCGTCATGTCCTCGTAAGCTGAAGTGGGGAGAAACTCTGGCACACGATTACACACTCACCGGTCAGGTGAGTCACGCTTACGTCACGATGAGGTTCACGCAGAAGAACTCAGGTGATTTCGAAAATGCCACTCGCTATAAATAAGCCTGTCCAGTAACACACCAGCATTACATCATAGGTGTTTACTTATTATTATTATTATTATTCAAATTATAGAAATTATTATTACAATTAATAAATTGTCGAATCATCTTTATCACCATCATCATCCTCATGATTCATTGTAAGTTTTAGAATCTGTTCCAAGATTCCAAGATTCTTCCCAAATTTCAAATAAGTGATGTCACAAAAGTAAGAATTCGGTTCTATCCTCCGTTATACACTGTATACAGTATATTTACTATTTATTCATCATTGTTATAATCAAAGCCATGTTAATATTCAGTATAATTTGTTGATATTTCATTATATCATATGTCTTCTATAATTTTATAACTTTGTTTTATTTTGTTTGTACTTTTATTGCTATCTTATTTGCTTTTATCTAAAAATTTTGATCGATTGATTGATTGATTGATTAATTGATTGATTGATTTATACTACAGTTTTTATATAAATAAGAAACAAATCAACCAGCAATATGACCTTTTTTTTTTTTTTTTGAATCAGCTTCTTTCTTTTCATCTTCGACTACTGAACTTCCGTGTTTTAAGTTAGAAATTCTAACCAGGATAAATATACAGTACGCTTTGTCTTCTGATGATAAAGTCTCTTGTGATAACCGACACACAGTAACTCCTCCTTTGTTTATGGGGTGCCATTACTTGTTTTATAATCAAAAATGTCTGGTCTTATTTGCCTGAAATGATTAAAGATGTCAGAAATGATGTCAGCAAGTGCAGGTAAACGTTGGTTGGAGCTGTTCTGAGTAAGACGGTAGGTCGAGTATTCTGTGGTTGTCACTGTACGCTAGTATAAACTCTGAGAGATGGAGTTCGGTTCTGGTTCTGTGTGGACCTCTACCTGGGATGAGAGTCTCATCAAGGATGGGGAAATCAGAACACATGTCTTGAGCCAAGACCCAAATCCACGGCGTACTCAATCTCCCAGCTTACTCACAGCAGCTCTAGTTTGATAAATCAAGGTTGTGTCCATCCTAATCATTTCTGCCAAATAAAACTCAACATTTTTAATTATAAAACAAGTAATGGCACCCTGTAAATGAAGGTGTTTCACCATCAGCAAGCAAACTGTATATTTATCTTAAATATAATTTCTTAATTGAATTAGGTCAGCCATGTTGTCCTCTGAAGTGAGCCTCTGGGACATGTCGAAGTCTGACGCCGATTCCTGCACGGGCCTCACGATTGATTTCTTTTGCTATCAAATTGAAACAGCTTGACACCGGTTTCAGATCAATAAAGCTTTACAAATTCACACAATCTCAAGAGAGAATCCGAGGGTTTAAACGTTGCCCAAAACTAACTGGAATTTCCCGAGCAGGACATTTCTTGGACAAATAAATTCATGAATATACAGAGAGATCTAAAAGGTTTCTTTAAACATAGAGAATTTTAGACCTTATTTTAACTCCCATGTCGACTCTAAACCTTACAGACAGACACGGTGATAGTCTCATGAACGCCAGCCACGAGCCCAGAGTGAGAGACGGATATGTAGTTGTCTCCATGGGACAAAAAAATGTAATGCGTGGCATTTTTCTTAATTCAACGCTCCTGCTGGCGATTTTTCCGGCACTTAGCGATATAGGCTTATTGTAAACACCAGACGGTAATGATACTCGTGTATCTCTGTCAATGCGACCCTCATGGCTGACTCCAGAGAATCCCGCCTCGCAGGTGATGCTAATCCTCACACGGTAATGCACTGATGCTAAAGGACAAACTCAGAGAGAGGGGAAAATGGCAGTTTCTCTCTCACTCTCTCTCTCTTTCTTTCTCTGTCACACACACACACACACACACACACACACACACACACGCACACATATACACAGATAGCACTTTAAATAATGGGAGCTCATCAGCATTTAATTCATTAGTGCAGAGCAATTACGGTCGGAAGCCCATTCCTTTCTGCGTAGGCAGGGTCTGCTGGTGTGATGGAAGCCCTGGAGTGTAGCGAGCCGCACAGTATATATCATACATGACTGTAATTGTCCGTAATTATCTATCAGTAATTGTTTGTGGGGAACAGATAACCTTTCCTCTCTGGGATTCGCCTTCACACTGGAGACACAGAACACCTGAAACATAGCTTGGGGCTTGCCGCATTGTCTCTCAGCAGGAAGTGGATCGACCTCTGTTCTTGTGGTTACATTCTCAGGGAAGTCAAGGAGGTCAAAGTGAAGGGGTGGAGGATACGGGTCTTGCTTGCCTGTTATTGGTCTTACTTTTGGGAGTTGGACTGAAAAGCAAAAATGAATCCAGCTGGGTGAAGTAAAGACCAAACAATGGATTTGATGGTTTTCTTTCTGTTTTGATCGTCACTCGATCTTAGTGTCGTTTTAATTTGGAGTCTATCTAAACTTTCACTTTCAACATTCCTGATCCACTTAAGACCAGGTCTGGACTCAATCTCGGCTGGTTCTGGTCTTGAATTTGGATTTGACAGTGGTGGTCTTGACTACAGCTCTGTCTTCACTTCTTTGACAACTCGTCCGCAGTGTTGCTCGAGATTCAACCGGACTGATGGAGAGAAAGAGAGGTTAAATGTAAACCCCCACTCACTAAGAACAGTGATAGGTTCATTTTGCCCAAGACTAATCAGTCTCTCTCTTTCACTTTCTCTATATCTGTATTCAATAAAGAAGTCTTCACACGTCTTCAGCTTCAATCAACAGATCTTTCTAGATCTTCAACTGTGGAGACTCACAATGGAGACTTGAGAAAAAAAGTAATTGAAGCCAAATACTTAGAAAGACTACATGGGTGAAAATAGAGCTACAAAGACTTCTTGTTTTTCAGGGGAAGACTCACAAAGTCTTTTTCATTGAATTACCAAGACTTATGAAGGCTTACAAAACATAGATTTCTGAGATATTCTATATGACTTGCTGGTGTATGCTTTCAATATGTGGGGTGTCTTTATATTTGAAATTGCTTCTTTGTAGTGATGAGTCGTTCATGAACGATTCGTTCTTTTTGAACAAGTCTTTAACGTGACTCAGAAGAATGAGTCGTCTCAGAGAGTGATTCGTTCAAATCATCGTAAAACCTCCGTAGGTTATGTACAGGAAACAGAAATTAGTCGTTACCTTTGAGTCTTTTGGCCCGAATCGTTCCTTCTTTTGTCACGTGTCTCCCATAGACCCTATGCAGTGCAATAGATTCAAAAGAACAAACGACTCGGACCAGATGATATGAGAGATGAGCTACTCATTCTGTTTATTATAATTTGTCCTTAGCTGCATTATAATATTATAATATATTTATTACTAGAACTATAGCCAAAATTTGTATACTGTATGTAGATGTGCTGGTTTTTTTTTTTATTAAAAATGTAACATTTTATTTTATTTCTGAACAAATCAACAAAAGCGTTACCAGGAAAAGCAGAAAAGTATCCTGTAGTTTTAATTAACGTCTTTAGCAAGGAATGGAAAAGTCTGTGTATGGGTTTGTCCTTTAAAGATAATGTTCTTCCCGATTTTGAGAGGTTTGTCATCCAGAATGTTCAACAATCTAACCCAGGTTCTCTTCGAGTTTTTACTTGGTGCACAGTAACTTATGAGCGTTTCCACCTTCTTCACACTTTCTCTTTTTCCTACAGTACCTGGTGTTTCTTATTTCTCGAGAGAAACTCAGGCCTGAAAATCTTTCTTATTATATAACTCTGACAAGCTCTTTATCGTCTGTCCCCTCTCAGCAACGTCCCTCTCTCTCTCCTTCTCTCTCTCTCTCTCTCTCTCTGGGAGGTCTGACAGGTACAAGACTCTTTCGCTCTTTCTCAATCCGCAGTGCGGGACTGAGGCTGTAAAGAAGCGGTAGAGGGATAAAAGCATGGACAAATGGATGGATGGATGGATGGATGAGAGATGACCTCTAATAACCTTTCCTTCCACTTCTGTTGAAATGGAAAGTTCTTCCTGTCTTTAATCTCCAAGAATATACAGTAATATTTATCATTAAAGCCTTGTCTTTGACGCCCACCTTGTGTGTGTGTTTGAACTATAATTAGGGATTTACCCTGTGCGTAATTACACATGTATTATACCCCCTGTGTTATACAGCTCAAAAGATACAGATTCCCTGCATGTTTTCTCGAATAATCTAATGAATAGAGATATTAAACACATACATACACACACAAACACACACACACACACACACACACAGACAGACAGACAGACAGACAAATCTCCAAGACTCTGACGGAATCACGCTTGGGAAGCTGGAGTGAGATGTCTGGCATTTTGAGTGGTAATTACTTCCTTTGTGTGTGTTTAAGACATTGATTACACATTGAATTTCACGTCTCTGCGCTGATTCAACTCGACGCGTCGCATGCAAAAAAAAAAAAGGAGGTGAAATAAACACCAGGCCTGTGTTCTGTTCAACACGTACATGTACAGCGGGTTGGTTTACAAATGATGACCAGCGGAAATACAATCATTCCTTTTTACGCTATAAATAAACACATTTTTAGTGTGTGTGTGTGTGTGTGTGTGGAGTGTAAGTAAGCTGTGCATGCTGGTCAGGTTGCACTCGACTTTGCACCTAGCACTCCTCTGAAATACAACACAAGATATCTGAACACACACCTGGATTTGTACTGTACGGCACACACAACACCCAACACACAGCTCAAACGGACCGCTTCAATCATTTATGCAATTCTTTTCCAAACAGGTTTTGTGTGCAAATAATTAATAAAATAAATAAAATATGTTTTTTTGTGCATACTGTAAAAATATATATTTTTAAAGATTTAAAAAAAATAAATGTATACTGTACATAATGCAATTTTTAATTTGTCAAGTTTGGTATATTAGCTTTTCAAAGGTGCAGAGTCTCTAGTGACGCCCCCTGGAGGCACTCTTCAACATTTTCCCAAAAGGGATTCTGACTGATACTGTACAACGCAAAGATTTTACAAACCACTAGGATGTGCCCACAACTTTATTTATGTGGACTTTAATTGCACACTCATAAAAAGTGTAAAATAAAAAAAATTAATCTGTTGAATTTTGGAATAAACTAACATTTTTATGGGTTACCGTGAAGTGCGCGGAATGAAGATGTGAAATTGTGTTTATTAAGTAGAATTCATTTGCACACTCATAAGCACGTATTAGAAAATGTACAGTGCCATCTGTTGAATTTTGAGACAAACTAATGATTTAAAAAAAAAAGTTATGATATAAGTGAGGTCTTCTTTGTCTTTCGGCTGTTCCCTTTCAGGGGTCGCCACAGCGAATCATCTGCCTCCATCTAACCCTATCCTCTGCATCCTCTTCTCTCACACCAACTAACTTCATGTCCTCTCTCACTGCATCCATAAATCTCCTCTTTGGTCTTCCTCTAGACCTCCTGCCTGGCAGTTCCAACCTCAGCATCCTTCTACCGATATGCTTTATGATATAAGTGAGGTTTTCTATTTAAATTTCAAAGTAGCATATCCTCTCTTCCTGTGGCCCGATTGTGATCAAATAAAACCTATATGCTACCTCAAGCTCGGCCAAAAACACCAGTGAAAACCCCATTAAAATCCTTTCAGTAGTTTTTACGTGATGTGTGCACAAACAAACAGACAGACAAAAATTCCGAAAACCATCTTGAAGTGTTCAATTACTCATCTTACTTCCCCCCCAAATAATTTTTTCAGACATGAAATGTACAGACATGAAATGAACCCACAAAAGGTTGTGCAGTTTAATCAGTTGTTTAAAAAAGATAATTCAGTCGTGATGATGTTCAATTTGTTACATTTTGCCTCATGGCATTCCAAACGTCATCAGGGAAATTTAGGGGGGCGGAGCACAGACCTGAGAGCAAACCTCCATACACTGGGTGAATTAACACAGGGGAATCAGATCGATGCTCAGAAACGTCAGAACTGAAAATGGTTTGATTCACAGCAAGTATAATAAAAAGTATTAGGCTCACCAATAAACAAGTACAAACACACACCCACACACACATACACACCCACATAGCCAAATCAAACAAATCATCTACAGTCATAATCATGACCGACACTGTTACCATGGAGACAGGGAGGAAATTCATATCGTAAAATGATGGGACAGAGACAGTGTGTGTGTGTGTGTGTGTGTGTGTGTGTGTGTGCGCATGCAAGTGACTTTGTGAATGGAATTGGGGCATAGTGTGTTTGTGTGTCTGTGCGTTTCTGGCTACAGTAAGTTTGTTTTCGTAAGTTTCGCCGATTTAGCGATTACGCACATGCGAGACAGTGACATCATCTGATTAATGACGCCGTTAGCGAAGCGGTAGCAGATCCATCACTGCAGTGCGGTCCCCGGAGCGCAGATATATTATTAATGAAATGGAAAAGAATATATAGGGTGTCAGATACAAATGATACGAAAAAATGTGGGAGAAACTTGTGGAACTGTGAGGTCTGTGTGGCGGTGTGCATGACATCTCGCTGGGACTCACACTGCGTCCTCATGTTTTGTTTTTGCTAACGAGAGCCAGTCAGAAGCACATACAGTGATGCAGGACGTAACGGCTCGGGTTTGGGTTTCGTCCCAGGATTTACAACGTCTCCTCCTCAAAACCGCAGAGGAACCGAAGATCAGAAGCAGCGGAGGATTCCAGCAGGACAGCGTTAACTCAGGGGCACAGCGTTACCACCATGATGGGGGGAAAGCCCCGCCCACTTTACACTGATCCACATAGGTCATGTAGAGCGTTTTCACATCAGGGCCCCAGGATTGTTTCCGAGAACACTGGACCCCAAAGCCTAGTGCAGTGTGATCAGTGTGAACACAAGTGTTCCAGACTCGGACACAATTTCACCTTTGTGCTGCGTCTAATATCAGTGATATTTCCGAGCGATGTTTTTGCATTCCTTCCTACTGTATCAGCTGTGGCAGAGATTCTCTTCCTCTGACCTACTTCTTCTCTCCTGTTTATTTGTATTAAACTATATATTCTTGTTATTTTTATTTCTAATCTTCAGAAATGCAAATATATTTAAATATTTATCATGTCAATAAAGCACTTTTAAATCTTGAACCTTGAATCTTGACAGAGAGAGAGAGAGAGAGAGAGAGAGAGAGAGATGTGATCAAAGTAACACAATTCCCCCAAAGTGACACATGAAGTGTTTGAGGCGAGCGACAGGAGACTGAACTGAGACTCGCAGTGAGACTGATATTGACTGATGTATTGTACGGCCATATTTTGAGGTGTACAAATAAAATGAAGACTTTTCTCTTCATAGGTCTTCTCTTTGCGTACATGCACAGACCACGCAACTCTGACATCACAAAAGACCAAACAAACAGGAAACAACACAAACACAAACAACACAAACACAAACCTTTATTTAGGAATACAAACATATGATTATAGATTTTATTTCACATCAAGGAACTAAAAATGTTCTCCATTTAATGTGACAGAAATCAAAAACATGCGTCTGATGAGATATTATGTAGGTTGGAGAAAGTGGGCGGGGCTTTGAGGGTCTCTATTTGTATGGGCGTGTTCAAAACACTTTAGGTTTAAGGTCAGGGTTAGACTTTAGTGTAGCATAGCGCTAATGTGCGGCATGAATTATGTGAATGGGAGGTCCTCGCAAGGATCTTAAAATAATTGTGTGTGTGTGTGTGTGTGTGTGTGTGTGTCATTAACCTTCTTGAACCTTAAACACCACAATGAGTATGTCTCTACCTTGAACATAGTGTGTTTAAATATGATGTATAATCAGGATAAAATGTATAATCCACAGGTCACACACACACACACACACACACATACACACACACACCGGAGGGCAGCTGGAAGTGAGCAGATGTTCATTATAAGTAAGAATATAAAACTTAATCCGGATTTCTGTATCATTAGTTTAAAAGAGATCGCTTTTTGATTTACTAAAGCCGACGTTAAATCCGGTGAGGTTTTGAATATCGGCATTTTTAACCACAGATGATTAGATGAAAGAGTTTTGATGAACATCTGTAGTTTATCAATCCTGCATGGACAAAAAGAGGAAGACAATCCAACCAGAAAGATTTCTAAACCGCTCTGTTCAGTAACCGTTACTAGCTGGAGAGATGACATTACCGCTAGCAAAGCTACAACGCTAGCTGGCTAAATGTTTCTCTGTGTATACGCAGCTAGCTAGATAATGTTTCTTAAATGAAATGCATTGATTAACTAATGAATTAGTATTTCATGTTAACAGTGAGGGGAATGTAAAGGAGAAAGACGTGTTTTGTGGCTGATTTGGAGAAAGACTCGAGTGTGTCCGAAGCTCAGGGCATCCATGCGGCGACTCTCTGTGTGCTTGAGTGTGTGTAGCATATAATGATAGATGGATGGTGAATTATTGTATCATACTGTGGTGACCATGTGAAGCTTTAGTGAAGGAGAGTTTTTCCGAACAGATAATCGATCGGATGTTGCATGACGTGAATTATTAATTAATAAATCTGTGAACGAGTCCAGGCTTCAGATCAATAAGGCATGTTCAGCTCTTATGGTTTGGTTAATAATTCAGACCTGCGGCTGTTTGTGTGTATGGGGGGGGGCACGAGGGGGGGGGCAGTGACGTGTCAAGCCAACCAAATGAAGAGTGAAAGAAAATCAGTCTGACTTCCCAGGCACGAAAAAAAAAATGTCTCGTACTGACTCATAACCAAACTTATGCTACGATCCTGAAAGCTTGGTAACTCCGGGATTCCTCAATAGATGTTAGAAAAAGTGCATATTAAATGTATGACTGATATTTTTTTTTTTTACTTAAAAGCATAAGAATTTAATTCACACTGTACATCACTTACACATTACATATACTGTATTTGACCAAAATTATGAATTTCTGATTTTCTACTAGAAAAAAGCTACTTGCAATGTCACAAATGTCTAATTCCATAATTAGCCCTTTAAATAAAAGTCTAATTTTATTCAAAGGGCTATTTTAATAAATTAGTTCTTTATACTATGAAAAATACTACATTTATATTTAGACCAATCAACTGATTACATCATTAAAGGGAAAGTCCTACATTAAAGGGCTTAACACACTCACTCTCTCACTCATCGTCTATACCGCTTTATCCTGTATACTGGGTTACGTGGGCCTGGAGCCTATCTCAGGAGACTTAGGGCACGAGGCGTGGTACATGGGGTGCAAATCCATTGGCAACACCAATTAGCTTAATCTGCATGTCTTTGGACTGTGAGAAGAAACTGGAGTACCAGAGAAGAAACCCACCATGCACACAGACCCCGAGGCGGGAATCGAACCCGGACCCTGGAGGTGCAAGAAGATGCTGATAACCACTGGACCACTGTGTCATCAAAGGGATTAACATCAATCCCTTATGACTTTATAAATAAATATCCAAACAACTAAGGTTATAAAAGAAACAAAAAAAACATAAATGTCTGTGAGTGAAATATAAAAT
>CM060106.1:2016886-2269386 GCA_030522415.1 Channallabes apus | reverse complement strand
GCCTTGGCTATTTTTCCAAATCCAACATAAGGATGTTGAAATTTCTAGAAATAAGCACAAAAAAGACCACGATGCAGGACTAGACTTGAAAGTTTTCCAAAAAAATGTAAAATAAATAAATAAAGTTTGCATAGACATGCCTGGACTGCTCCTATTTTTGGTGATCTGTCTGTTAGTAATGTATTAATACGTGTTAATAAAGAAAGATTAAATAACTCCGAATGCTGTTTCATGTCTGGCCACCTGGTGGCATTAACACTGAGTGGATGGGACTGTAGACAGCTCTGGGATCTCCATCAAGCCCAAGCGGAATGTCATGTGTTTTCCAAAAACACATGAAGAGGAAATAAATCAGAGGTAAACAGGTTGGACGCTAAGTAAACCTGTCAGCCTGATTACACCTCTGTCCTTTAGGGTCAGGGGTCAAATAGACAAGCCTAACTACTTAAATGACAGCCGGAGGTCAAGGTCTGAGGCCAGGAACAAGTGTCCTTAGGGAATGTTATCCTGGTGGTTTATTGCCTTTATTATTAGAGAGAGGAACGAATGGGCTAAAAAAGAAAAGATCAGATGCAACAAATTGCGTGTGTGCACGTTAATTACAAAATAAATGTTCTACAATTATAGACACGTAAAACTCATATATATTTAGTAACTGTAGGAACTATAGGATTTTGTTAATGTAAGTAATATGCAATATATATGTTGGTAGAGGAGCTGTTCCTACGTAAGTGCTGACACACGCTGATTAGCGTATATGGAAAACCATGAAGATTTTAAAGAATAAGACCGTAAACCTTGGCAGAATGCTCATTCCCAAAGAAATTCCATTAAACCATTAAAACACTATGAAATAAATCCTATGTTTTGTTTAGGGACTGTGATTTATTTAACAAGAAGTTTTTAAAGCCACCATGTTTTTAAAATGGCGTTAGTGTTAGTCTTTCCACCTGTCGCACAGTGTCCCAGTGTTGTAGTGGATAAGCATCATGTTGTGTCACTCAGAGAAAGATTAGCATGGTTAGCATCATGAGTTCTGTATGAGTGAGCCTATAAAAAAACAAAATTTTAATGCACTTACAAGCATTTCCAGACATTAAACCATCTAACCAAGTCACTTACTGTAAGTACCCGTTGATGGCTAAAGTGTTTCTAAAATGTTAAATCTAATAATAATCTGCTGATCTTTAATGTAATCAATTATATTATTATTATTATTATTATTATTATTTGAGGTTGAAGTCCACGTACGTGTACGTGTGTCTTTCTGTACTCCAGAACCCTCTGTCTAACTTATTAATATAGAGAAATGACATTCTGTAAGGTTGAGTATCTGACGCCTTGTTTACACTAAGTTGTCCTTCTTTGGTGCTCAGACAAATACACTCCCTGTTCGGTAATCGGAGAGAGAATCACAGATGAGAAATGGAAAAAGTAGATCAGATAAAGATGAAGTTTTGTCTTAAAACGACTCCAGCATGTTAAAATTCACTTATACCACTTCAGCGCTGTTATTTCAGACAAAGTGAAAATATGAACTAATCCCAGTCAAAATATTCACTTTATCTTTTCTAATTAATATCTATTGGTGCAGGTGTTTGTTTACATTGAGACAGTAGCGCATTAGTACTGTAGATTATTATACAGTAGATTATTAAATCTGATACATAACTGTTCATAACATCACTTTCACTCCACATTTAGATTTCACTGATGGTGCAGGTTAAACTTCAGGTAGAGATCTAAAGACTGCAGGAGATTCAGTAAAATTTCGGTACCAGTGGTCGATTTAAGACACGCCCACAGTTTGACACTTTCACAGCACGCTGTCAAAACTTGTGGTTTATAATCTGGCACAAAACTGTTCATAACTTCACTTTTACTCAACATTTTTTATTTCATTTATGGCACAGATTTAACTTCAATGCAAATACAGAATAACTCTCTCACAATGATTCCTTCATTAAATCCTGTCCAGACAGTTTTGTGTAACAGAGGGAAAAATTTCGGAGACTGATTTTTGGGTCCTCCGATATTCATTCATTCATTCATTCATTCATCTTCTATACCGCTTAATCCTGTGTTCAGAGTCGCGGGGGACCTGGAGCCTATCCCAGGAGACTTCGGGCACTAGACTTCGGGGTACACCCTGGACAGGGTGCCAATCCATCGCAGACATCGCACACACACATACACACACTCACACACCACAGGCAATTTAGGAACGCCAATTAGCCTAACCTGCATGTCTTTGGACTGTGGGAGGAAACCGGAGTACCCGGAGGAAACCCACCAAGCACGGGGAGAACATGCAAACTCCATGCACACAGAGACGGGAATCGAGCCTGGCCGGGGAATCGAACCCAGACCCTGGAGGTGCAAGGCGACAGTGCTAACCACTACACCACCGCGCCGCCGTCCTCCGATATATGAAACGTAAAGATATCATTGAAAGAACGAGTTCTGACCAATGTACAGACAAAACCTTTCTTTTATTCATATCGATGGCTTATTTAGCATGTGCCGTGCTACTGAAGCTAACATTCACATTAGCAGCGAGCTAAAATGTTCCACACACCTCTCCTAAACCAGGACATTTCCGGCAATGTCGTTACATTATACTGTTATACTGTGTGATATTATTCAGCGGTTCAGGCATGGATCTACTGTACGGTCTGGAAGATTTGAACCCCACGATCACCACCAAGTTGCCCCTTTTGAGCCCTTGAGCGAGACCCTTACCACTTTACCGCTATGATGTATAATGAGATAAGAATGAAAGTCACCAGGGATAAAGGTGTCTGAACAAATGCTGTAATGTAAATGTGTTCATTTGCATGGTGACATTATGAGGTGATTAATTTTTTAGACAAAAATTAACTACAGAGAGCCATGCTAATGCTAATGAATCACTGTGAACATCACGTGCAAGAAAATAGCTTTTATTATTATTATTATTATTATTTACTAAATAAACTTTTTTTTTTTTTAAAGAAAGAAATCCTCATTTTGGTTTGTCTCTAAGCTTTGAAACAGAAATCTCTGCACGGTTTCGTTTCAATGAGTCGAGCTCGTTCTGTGTGCTCGCGAATCGATTCATCCTCTCGGCTCGCGCTCGCAGGAGTCGTTTGGAATTGGTTCCCTCGCGCTCCGAGTCGCGCGCATCAGCAGAGGCGCTTTGCGGGAGGTCGCGCGCGGAACTTGTCCCGGCATCGCAGCGCGCGTGGAAGTGGCGGTGAAGCTCGCAGACATGCTGCCCGACGGCGGATTCGTCGCTCTCACACTCCTGCTGGTGTCTGCACTGGTCTCACACGGCTCTCAGTGGACTTTTCGGCAGGAGCAGGAGGATGCGAGCAGGTAAAACTGACCTGAGTGGTTTTTATTTTTATTTTATTCCTCTCCTCCTCCTCGGCGCGCGGCGCACGAGCACACTAATGCGCTGATGCGCGCGCGCCACCGCACCGGACTCATCACTGTGTTTTATTCCCGCCAGGGAGGTGTGTTCAGAGAACAACATCGTCACCACCAAGTATCCGTGTGTGAAGACCACAGGAGAGGTGACCACATGTTACAGGTGAGGAACACACACACACACACACACACACACTGCGTGCGCAAAAGCGCGCTCCAACTGCGCACAAACGCGCATCACTGCTGTTTCATCTCCAGGTGGCTTTGATCAACTCTGACATTCAGAAACACACATGTTTGATCTCTCAGGTGCTTCTTTATTCATGCATCATTAATGCATTACACCTTCAGTTCACACCTACAGGAGATTTAGACCCTTATGTCACGTATAACTGGACTGGAGCTCATGCACCACTTTACTGGTACATATCCATTATTTACACATTAAGGAAACACATCTGTACTTCTGCTGGAACTTTAAAAAAAATGATATTGTACAGAGAGACTTGCTGCCAAAAAAAAATATATATAAAACTGTAAAATGTATAAAACCCCCTTCACAGTGGCTTTAGTGGTTGGATTAGGTTAGGTTAGACAACATGGTGGTGTAGTGGTTAGCACTCTCGCCTTGTTCCTTCAGGTTCCGGGTTCGATCCCCACCTCAGGGTCTGAGTTTGTATGTTCTCCCTGTGCTGGGTGGGTTTCCTTGTGGCACTCCAGTTGCCTCCCATATTAGGCTAAATGGTGTTCCCAAATTGACCCGTGTGTGTATATGTGTGTGTGTATATGTGTGTGTGTGTGTGTGTGTGATGAGGTGTACCCCACCTCGTGCCCTGGGATAGGCTCCAAGCCCCCCATCACCCTGTACTGTACACTGGATACAGCAGTATAGATGATGCGTGAGTAGAGTAGATTCAGCTTTAGTGTCACTGACTGCACATCTGTGGTACAAGGCAACAGATTACAGGAGTTTATTTGTACTTATGTAAACAGTAAGCAAAGATGGAGTTATATACAATGAGTACAAGCGATTATTGATGCAATGAAGTAAGATATTGTATACCATGGTTATGATATTCGTGGTTTGAGGAGTTTACTGTATATCTGAGTAATATGTATATATGTGTACAAATTATGACGTTATTATTAAAGGGACGTTGGTGGATCAGTGGTGGGGTATTTTATTGGTAGGGTAGCCTACCATGCGGAAAGCCCGGGTTCGATTTCCAGCTAATGCCCAAACCCCAGCAGTGCCGGTCCCAAGATCGGATAAAATGGGAGGGTTGTGTCAAAAAGGGCATCCGGCGTGAACCTGTGCCGACCCCTCGACGGGAACGACCCAAAGACTAACAAATTGTTATTGAGAGTGCAATGAGGGAGGTAGTTATATACAATATGTGCAACTTTTATGAATAGTGCAATACTGAGTATTTACAGTATATACTGTATATATATATATATATATATATATATATATATATATATATATATATATATATATATATTTATTGAAATGTGTTATGAACTGTAGTTATGACAGTTAGCACTGTCGCCTTATACCTACAGGTTGTGGGTTCAGTTCCCGCCTCGAATCTGTGTGCGTGGAGTTTGCATGTTCTCCCTGTACGCTTTCTCCCACAGACATGCAGATTAGGCTAATTGACATTCCCAAGTTGCCTGCAGTGTGTGAGTGTGTGTGTGTGTGTGTGTGAATGTTGACCGTAGGTCCTACAATGGTCGTAAAAATGGGAATAAATACAACACCTGTATACATTGGCCTCCACGGTCCCTAGTTGGACTATAGAGGTTCCTAGATGGATGGATTGATCCAATGTGAACAAAAATCCGTCTTGTTTATTTGAGATACCAGGTTGTAAATTTTGTGCATTTATTTAGTCCATTTTAAATGATTGTTAGTACAAACATCAACAACGCAAAATTGTACAAACACACAAATAAACCTGACCTCATGCTGTACGAATTTAGTCCAAGTTTACGAGTAAAGATCAGTGGTCTTAGACTCCTGTAGTGCCACTCTGAAGGTGTAAAAAAAAAAAAAAAATTAAAACCTTGGCATTTTTTCACACTTCGTCTATTTCATGCTTCAAAACGCTTCAGAGCGATTAGAAACATACATTTTTGTATTTATGCAGTTTGTGTTCAGCATTTTGCACGTACACTCCAGATGAACTCGGACCCCTCTAACACAAACCAAACCGAGACCACCTCAGGAGTCTGTGTTGCGGTTCACTTAACCTGTGCGCTGTGAACACGGAACACATAAAACAGGTTTGCGTCTCCTGTTGCCATTGTGCACTGTTTCAGCATGTGGTGCATTAGGAGCCTCGAGAACAAAAAATAGACAGAACCATAATTCTGGTCCATATTCTAAAGCAGTAACCAAATAAACTGAGAGCTGATGAGGAGCTGCAGGAATCCAAGCTAATAGCGCAAAACTGAAACATGAGGTGGCTAAAATGTAAATAAAACATGCTAATGGACAGATACAGTAAAAGTCTCTTTATTCCTGCAAACACACTTTGATGATCCCCCCCCCCCCCCCCCGCCCGCCCCGCCCACCCAAGATCATCTCTACAGTGTGATCAGTATCAATTAAGTAGAATGCAGTAGAATTAAGTCGTGATTAGCTGGTTAGCTGATTTAACTGGGTCGCACTTCCTGCATGACTGAGTATGTGTGTGTGTGTGTGTGTGCGTGTGTGTGTGTGTGTGTGTGTGCAGAGGGGTGTAAAGAAGGTTCCTGTGCTTTCTGTGCCGTAACGTATTGTGACACATACGGGATCAAATGATTAACCGGTCGCTAGCCGAGCGTGTCAGCCCGCATCAACGCGACATCCGTCAAAACACACGGGGGAACGAGCCGTGACTCACGCCGGGCTAAGAAACAAACAATTATTAACATACTTGACAAGTCATGGGTATTTATTTAGCAGTAAAATGATATATGACATTTAACAACACTGCAAAAGTCACGCACGTTAAAAGAATGAGCCATTCTTTACTTTGTACTGTTTAGACAGATATGTTAATAAGTGTACTGTAAGTATAAGAAATGTGTGTGGAAATGCTTTATTACAATCGTTATAATTCTTTTTTTGCTTTGTTATTACTCCCAATTACGGTAAAGTAAAAACATTGCAACTCTGTTTTTATGATATTTTAAATATTTGTGTGTTTTAATTCTCAGTTGTAATGGCTAAGCATTTCCTGAAAGCATTTTTAGGTAAAAAACTTATTTATGTAAAAAAGATAATATTTTTATAATTCCTCTAAACATATAAGCAGCTAAATAAACTGTGATCCTTTATTGCTTTTAGAACATTATACAGAAGCTCGGACACATCGTACATCATAACTGTGCAAATTCTTTATGAGAGAGTCAGGCTAATTAGTAAAAAAAAAAAAAAAAACGATTCATATGTTCTCGACATACAGTAACAATTCAAGGAGTGACGGCCATGTTTTTTTTGTCCTCATTCTGGAATTATCCAGTCTCCGTGTTTGTCTTGTTCTCGTGTTGTCTGGATTTCGGATTTTACTCTCAGGACTTTTATTTTGACTTCTCATGTCGCACTTTATCTCAAGTGTTTTTCGGTCTCTGAGGATTATCTGCATTATTTAAGCTTGAGTTTTTGCCACTGTGTTTTTTTTTTTTTTGTTGCTTCACTACGCCTTCTACTTCTACTACCACGGCTTATTTCAGGCCTGGCTTTCAGTGTTTATTTCTTGTTTGGTTATCACTAAGAGACACGGGGTCTCGGGTCTGATGTATATAATCAATCAACACCAATCAACCATAACATCAAAACCATTAACATTAACTCTGGCCTCTAGTGGCATGACTCAACAGGACCTCTGGGAAGAAGGGATGTGGGTTGTGTCTCTGTGGATTGGACTTATTTTTGGACACTTGATCAGATTGGGATCTGGGGAGATTGGCGGCTGGGTTGGTGGCCTTGGACGCTTTGCCTGCTGGGTCATGTGCTCGGTGGCCTGTGGTGCACTGGGGGTTCTGGTACCTTTCTATTTTTGCCATAATTTACATTATTTGTGCTGCATTGGCTTTTCTGTGGGACCGGATTGGACGAGCTGGCCTTGGGTCTAAAAGAATGAGCGATGTCTGCCATCTTTTCACTTCGCTCCATTCTCTAAATTCTCCATCGTTTTTGCTCGGCGGTTCTTTGCAGCACCAGCTTCATCGCAGCTGCTTTTATGCTTGCTTTCGGACATCCTGGGACGCACGTGGCACACACGTCACAATATACGCCGGACATGTGATCCAATGTCCGTGATTGAATTGTTCATTACTTATCTGGATCCATTAGTAAATAAATATCAGTATTTAAGCTAGCTGGCTAACATCATGACATAGTGATAATTAAGCCTCATTTAAGTTCTGAGTGAATTATTTTTGGGCTTCTGTCACAACGAACAGTACGAGGCACTCAGAACTCATTCTGTGAGATTCTACAAAATTGTAAAATCATTGTAAAACGTTATAGTGTGCCAAACTTCTGTAAAGTCATGCACTTCTGGTTGGAAGTTTCTGTTCAGTGTTCTCTCTCTGCTAACTGTAACATGACTATAACAAGAGTCCCCACGTGTCTCCCGAACTTGAAATAAGAAGCAGGTTGACAGGATGGATCAGTCAGCTTACTTGGCAGGAAGGAGCACCGAGGGTTCGGTAGAGGCGAGCCCGAGACCACCACTGTTTAGGGAGAAGGTCTTTGGATCGCTTCAGGGCTTTAAAAGCCTGCGAATGTCACCAACATGTCTCCGTGCACACAGCCTGGAAAAGTGCACATGTGAAGAAAAAAAATACTATATCGACCAACCGGCTGAATAATCTGGTTAGACAAAAACTAGCACAGAGACTTAACCAATTACCGGGTGTCAATCACACCACTCTCTCAGCAGCACTTTCTCTTTTTAGGTTGTTTTTTCTCTGAAACTGACTAAACCCTACAAATGGGTCGAGAAATGTGACTCGCTGAAGGTTGAGGATTAAGAGCCTGGAAGTGTAATCTAGAGGACAAAGCGGATCCAGACGCGGCAGGACGTTAAGCCTCGTCTGACAGCTGGACGTATTGTTAAACATACGGCTCACTGATTAGCGCCGATTTGTAGTTCGCTGTAACAAAAGTGACAGTTTAACAACTGAGCAAAGTCTGAGTTCTGGAGAAATCCAGACAGATCTGGACTATTGGGGTTTTTAATCTTCAGACTGGAGTAGTGCTGGCTCAGACGGTCGAGGCGCTGGGCTGCAGACTGGTGGGCCGGGGATTTGATCCCTTCCACTGTTGGGCCCTTGAGTAAGTTCCTTAACCTCAACCGCTCTAATGTACCCAACCTCTGAGATTCAGAGCCGGCCTCAAGCCTGGAGAAAATGTGTGTGTGCTGTGACAGGAAGGGCATCTTGCAGATCAAATGGTCCAAAGTGGCAACTGTAAGAATAAAGGCACAAAGACCAAGAAAAAAAAAAATCTCAAGACCACGACGAGTTCATGTTATTCAATGATTTCTAGCCGGCATTAAATACGATTCACGTTTCTGGATCATGATCAGTCACTGAGAGAAATAGCAAAGAAATGTCATAATTGCAAGATAATGAGTTGAATAAAAAATGTGATAATAAACACGTCTTCCACTGGATTCTGTTTTTATTTCTGTATTTCTGTATATTTGTGCATTTTACAACAGCAAACATGACAATGTTTTATTCGCCTAAAATCTATTAATTGTAACAGACTTTATTAATTTATTGCTAACCAGAGGAGGAAAGTAACTGAGTCTACAGTACAGTACAGTATCTCATTACCTCATTACTGTACTGAAGTACATACAGGCTCTCATACAGTATATCAGTTCTTGGCTTCAGTATTTTTATTCGTAACTTTATTAAAAAGAGAGACAGAGAGAGATACGTGAGGACACTCGAGTTCTTCTACTCAAGTACATCTAAATGAAGTAATATTTACCCAAAGGGAAACTAGAAAAGAAAATTGTCCACAAATATATATTAATTAAATTAAACCATAATGAACCATTCGTATCGTTTCCAGTTAAGATCTGAGCAAAAAAAGAAATTCTAAGAAAACAACATTTCTTTTTTGTTGTTGTTGTTGTTGTTGTTGTTTCCTTATTTTCCAGTGGTGGATGAGAAAAAGTTTGTGTAATGATTTTGTTTTTTTCAATTAAAAATGAGAATCTGTCCATCCCCCCCCCCCCCCCCCCCAATTTTCTCCCTAATTTAGTCGTGTTCAATTCCCCTCCCCGTCACTAGGGGGCTCCCACATTAAGGCTACTACTACATTTACGTTTTTAAATGTACTTTTTGGCAAATATTTGAAAGACAGACAATAAATAAAAAAAATAATTTTGTGGCAACACTGAGTGCTTCACCCTCAATCGTTCTGAAAGCTAGTTCAAAATAAAAATCTTATTTATCATAATTAAAATGTTAAAAATAAGTTAATTAAAATGTTATAGTATTACACTATGTACACTAGTAGAATTAGTAGTGTGAGGATTTTTCCGCGTGATGCAGCCGGAGTCTCCGGGACGCCATGTGACGATGAGGACGTCTAAGATAATCTCTGCACAGCGTGTTATCGTGGACTCGGTTGGAGTGTGTGTACTGTACATGCACACACATGCTTGTTTATAAACTCTGTCTGGCAGCGAAGTGCTCTGCAGTTTAACACCACCGTCGCTGATCCCTGCTTCGATAATCCGCACGTCCAGCTTTCAGGATTTTACAGATTCATACAACATTATATTACTGACATTAACATTTAACTGTCCTTCTGTGTGATTGTCAATTATTTACATCCATTTATCAGCACTGAACAGCTACTGTTTAACTCCTAGTCTGTAAAAAAAACACAAATGGTTAAACACAGCACTCTATACAGCTTAATTTAAAGATTAATTCTCTTTAACTGCAGCTCTTTCTAATATGTCATCGTTTCTATGGCAACAGCTCTACAGTGATGAAAGAGAGGCTGATGATAGAGTGTTGTTATACAGTACACACACTATAGCTGACTTCTTTAATAAATACAAATGTTTGCAATTATTGCCAAATTGCTGCGATATAAGAGAAACAAAACATTAGTTATCACTTAATATTGGATTGTTAATGTTTATTTAAGGCATATCACACTCCACCTTGTGCTGTTGTGCTGGTTATCAGCACGGCTGAGATGCGGTCGTAGGCACAGCCCGAGTTAGTGACCGAGTTCGTGCCCTTGATCGGGGGCTAGAGAGGGATTTAGGATTCAGCCTTGAATCCAGACTTTTTATCGGAGGATGAAGTTTCTCGTGTCTCTGAATGAACGCCGAGCCGCAGCTGTTGGGATGCAGGAGGGGCTTTTTATTCATTACACGTGTTTGTCCGGTGTGTCGAGTGTGACTCAGAGCGCAGTTGTTTTATGTATACTTTTTATGTTGGCAATTTGTTTGCTTTAGTTTTTTTACTGCGTGTAATTAAATGACTCATAAAAGGAAAACAAGAAGATGCCGGAGCTGCGTGTACTCTAGGGCTAAAACTGTCCTGTTTCTCACTGCGGCTTGTAGAAATAATAAAAATCACAGCGCTAAAATAAACCATGCGATAATTACGTACAGAAGTAAACCAGTTCAGAGTGCTGTCTCGCATTCCAGAGTCGATTTTCTTTTTCTTTGCGTTATACTGTACGTATATCCGTATCTCCGGAGCACACGGCCGCACTACAGCTCTGTGCTTTGGCTCGGTTTAGATAACAAACACTGAGAGCCGAATGTCCACGTACAAGGACATGAGACTTTCTCCCAACTACATTGTGTATATACTGTACAGTGGTGTGAAAAACTATTTGCCCCTCTCCTGAGTTCTTATTCTTTTGCATGTTTGTCACACAAAATGTTTCTGATCATCAAACACATTTAACTATTAGTCAAAGGTAACACAAGTAAACACAAAATGCAGTTTTTAAATGAGGGGTTTTATTATTTAGGGAGAAAAAAAATCCAAACCTACATGGCCCTGTGTGAAAAAGTAATTGCCCCCTGAACCTAATAACTGGTTGGGCCACCCTTAGCAGCAATAACTGCAATCAAGCGTTTGCGATAACTTGCAACGAGTCTTTTACAGCGCTCTGGAGGAATTTTGGCCCACTCATCTTTGCAGAATTGTTGTAATTCAGCTTTATTTGAGGGTTTTCTAGCATGAACCGCCTTTTTAAGGTCATGCCACAACATCTCAATAGGATTCAGGTCAGGACTTTGACTAGGCCACTCCAAAGTCTTCATTTTGTTTTTCTTCAGCCATTCAGAGGTGGATTTGCTGGTGTGTTTTGGGTCATTGTCCTGCTGCAGCACCCAAGATCGCTTCAGCTTGAGTTGACGAACAGATGGCCAGACATTCTCCTTCAGGATTTTTTGGTAGACAGTAGAATTCATGGTTCCATCTATCACAGCAAGCCTTCCAGGTCCTGAAGCAGCAAAACAACCCCAGACCATCACACTACCACCACCATATTTTACTGTTGGTATGATGTTCTTTTTCTGAAATGCTGTGTTACTTTTACGCCAGATGTAACGGGACACGCACCTTCCAAAAAGTTCAACTTTTGTCTCGTCGGTCCACAAGGTATTTTCCCAAAAGTCTTGGCAATCATTGAGATGTTTTTTAGCAAAATTGAGACGAGCCTTAATGTTCTTTTTGCTTAAAAGTGGTTTGCGCCTTGGAAATCTGCCATGCAGGCCATTTTTGTCCAGTCTCTTTCTTATGGTGGAGTCGTGAACACTGACCTTAATTGAGGCAAGTGAGGCCTGCACTTCTTTAGATGTTGTCCTGGGGTCTTTTGTGGCCTCTCGGATGAGTTGTCTCTGCGCTCTTGGGGTAATTTCGGTCGGCCGGCCACTCCTGGGAAGGTTCACCACTGTTCCATGTTTTTGCCATTTGTGGATAATGGCTCTCACTGTGGTTCGCTGGAGTCCCAAAGCTTTAGAAATGGCTTTATAACCTTTACCAGACTGATAGATCTCAATTACTTTTGTTCTCATTTGTTCCTGAATTTCTTTGGATCTTGGCATGATGTCTAGCTTTTGAGGTGCTTTTGGTCTACTTCTCTGTGTCAGATAGCTCCTATTTAAGTGATTTCTTGATTGAAACAGGTGTGGCAGTAATCAGGCCTGGGGGTGACTACAGAAATTGAACTCAGGTGTGATAAACCACAGTTAAGTTATTTTTTAACAAGGGGGGCAATCACTTTTTCACACAGGGCCATGTAGATTTGGAGTTTTTTTTCTCCCTTAATAACGTGAACCTTCATTTAAAAACTGCATTTTGTGTTCAATTATGTTATCTTTGACTAATAGTTAACGGTTTTTGATGAGCAGAAACATTTAAGTGTGACAAACATGCAAAAGAATAAGAAATCAGGAAGGGGGCAAATAGTTTTTCACACCACTGTATATCCTTGTAAGATTCTCACATGAGGACTTTTATAGGAGAATTACTTTGGCAAACTTCTTCCCGTTGGAAGACACTGATTAAGTTCAGGTGCTTATAAAGAGAGGCGGTGAGGAGAAACTGGCAGAGGTGATAAACAGAACAGCGTATAATATTAATGGTGTATTATCACTGTATCTACAACTGTTTTGTCCCCTTACACCTCCAGGGTCTGGGTTCAATCACGGTCTGTGATGGTGCATGCAGATTAGGTTAATTGGCGTTCCCAAATTGCCCCTAGTGTCTGAATAAGCATGTGAGTGTGTGTGACCTGTGATGGATTGGCACCCTGTCCGGCATGTACCCCCCCCCCCCATGGCCCATGTCTCCTGGGATAGGCTCTGCCCCCGCGACCCTGAATACAAGACTTGACAATTCGATAGTTCAGGACTGGATCTTCCTACGAGTCTATCTGAGTCTCCAATAAACTACCTGGACTCCATATTAACATCAACTATTATAGCTGAACTGCTGCCACCTAACACACTGTATAAATGCAGATCATTTCCTGCTATCTGTTTCACCCAGATGAGGATGGGTTCCCTGTTGAGTCTGGTTCCTCTCAAGGTTTCTTCCTATTACCATCTCAGGGAGTTTTTCCTTGCCACTGTCGCCCTCGGGCTTGCTCACCAGGGACTATCTGAACATTTTTGATTCATACACATTCACATTCCATACAAACTTAAATAATTCTTTTGATTGTGTAAAGCTGTTTTGAGACAATGTCAATTGTTAAAAGCGCTATACAAATAAAACTGAATTGAATTGAATACAGGATAAAGCGACGTAGACGTTGAGAGGTCGATGAGTGAGTGAGTGTACTTAATGTGATTTTTTTTTTTTTTTGCATTTATTGAACACTTTTGACTTTTATTTTCTGACTTCTGGTGCCCTTTGAGGCTTTGTTCTACTGCTGCAGTTTTTATGGTTATAGCTCATTCATGTGACATACTGTAACAGTGATGGAAGGAGTCTCCAGTCTCAGTGCTTTATTGCAATCAGACTTAAAGTTAAAACTCTTACGCTTCTTTATATAAGTTTTATTAATATTATTATTATTATTATTAATTCATAAAAAAATTACCTTTTTTGCTGTGGTGTAAGAGGAATAAATCACTTACAGATATGCTGTCATAGGAAAATAATCAACAAAGGAACGCTTCCCGTTTTTGTGGGACTGTTGACCTTCGGCGAGGTTTTTCAGCCTGATTGGATTGTCTTACAATTGTTTTACATTAGTACTGTAGTTTTAGGCTTGAGTATTTATTTATTTATTTATTTATCTGCTTTTGTGCTAGACAGCCGTAGAACTCAATAGTAGCTCACAACCTGTATTTTATTTAGAAGGCTACTTCAGGGGGTTGAGGAAGCAGAGTCACTTTGGCTTTTTCCAAAAAGTTGATTATTTTTCCTTACGTTGTTTTTCTTGCCAAAAGCACGATGCTCATCTGACAGCCAGAAGCTACTATCGTCCACGCTGACTGATTGCGTTTGGGGCGAGTGGGACGTTGCGGACATTATAAAACTTCTCCCTTAAAAGCCGAGATGTGATCATGTTCTGAAACGGCTCGTCAAGGATGAAACACTGCAGCGTTCTGAGACGATCCATCGTAACTGATACGTGGCGTGTGCGATTGTTGCTTTGTTGTGTTTCCAAATACTTCTGGAGGCCTCTCGGAGTGTGTTCTGCCCCCCCCCTCCCCTTTCGACACACACTCACATTGAGCTGTCTTAGAGATGAAGAATTCCACCAGAAAGACAAGAACGCCCAGAGGAACATCAGCAGCAGAAGCAGCTCGACATTTCTGCCCCGGATCCTCCCCGGAGAGAGGAGAACCAGCACGTGCACTTCATCTGACCACTTACTTACCTCCCAGAGAAGAGCTTTGGTTATCCTCTCAGACGTTAAACAAACGCCAGCCTGGTGCTGGCTTTCATTCGAGGTCTCCTCAGCCCTGTAGAGTCAGAACACAGATACAGTCACGTCATCTGCCGAGTTTCGTTTGTGTGTAAGGAAAGAAGACAGTTTTCCTCCTGTAGTCGTGCAAATCACAGATTTATATTATTGCGCTTGTTCTAATCCTGTGTGTTATGGTTTCTGAACCAGACGCCCCTCCATAGGACAAATGTTGGAGATTAAAAATGTGCAATTAGGGATTCTGAGAGATTTTTTAAAATTATTTTTATAGAATGAGTCTCCAGTCCCAGAGGTACACCAGTGACCTTCAAATTTTTTTTCCAGCTTCTTCATTTCGCGTGATGTTTACGCCTTTTTTTTTTCTTCTTTGCCTTATTAAGTTCAAAGATGAGAATAAAGAGAAAAGTATCACTTAAGCTACAGTAGCTTCTATAATGAGCGACGCACTTTTTTTTATCACCTGCACATCTGTATCCGCTGATTCTCGCCTTGCTGACCGGCGTGTTGCTTAATTACGGTCTGACTCGGATGACGGTGGTCCATCCAACTGCAGTTTCAGCAACGATCCAGTAGGGGTGCCACAATACCTCCCCTAACAGTTACGCATACCCAAATGTCGGAAAATGTCCGGGAGTATTGTAATGTCTCTGAGAAAAGATCAGCGATTCTTTACAAGATATTGAATTTTTCCGATGCCGTTTACATTTACATTTAATTGCATTGAGTTTAGGTGCCTTAGTGACTGGCGCTGTGGCCTTGCACTTCCAGGGTCCAGGGTTCGATTCCAGCCTCTGGTCTGTATGTGTGGAGTTTGCATGCTCTCCCACAGTCCAAATGGTGTTTCCAAATTGCCCATAGTGTGTGTGTGTGTGTGTGTGTGTGTGTGTGTGTGTGTGTGTGCTTGTGTGTACCCTGTGCATGGTAGACCCTTTCTCCTGCCTCTGGGATACACTCCAAGGTTCCCTCGACCCTGTACATACAGTAAACGCCCAGCCTTTTAGAAAACGAGTGAGTGAGGGTGCATTTAGTTTATGCCTCATAAAAAAATGTTTGAATGTACAGAAAACTTCTTCTCATTGAGTCGTTCGCTGTATAGGAGCCTGAAAAGTGTTTAAAACTGATATTTTAAAGCTGTTCACCGAATCAAAAGAATTATTGAAGTTTGTATGAAATGTGAATGTGTATGAATCATAATGGTGAGATTGAATTGGAGAAAATATTCCTGCTATGATGAGCGAAGTGTGTGTGTGTGTGTGTGTGTGTGTGTTCCTGATTCAGAGTGAGTGTTACAAATGACGTAGTTAAGGAATTGTGATGTTTACTGCGCGTCGGTCCTGAGGGAACTCTGTTTATTACTCTTCAAGAGCGGCACGGAAATATTAGGCAATGTAACAATGATGAACCTTCTCAAGTTCGAGGTCAGCTCCTCCAGATGTTCTTCGTTACCCGAGTTCGGTGTCGTGTCACCGCTGTGGGAGAGTGTGTGAGAGCTGAGAGATGCACGGTGATGCTGCGACGGAGCGATCGTCTGCACGGCCGCGTCACGGTGTGCAACAGGAAATGCTTGCGGATCTGACCGCGCCGCATCGGGCCTTTGAAGAGCCGTGATGCGTCTGATCTTCATCCGTGCGGTCGTAGCTGCGGCCTTGGGTTTGTTTATTTGAATTCGGTTCGGGATCCGTGTCATCAAGCGAACTGGGAGCGTGGCGTGACTGCTGCAGCACGGGCTGCACGCCGATGTGGAAACACGAAGGCGGCCTTCAACCGCAGCTCGAGTTCCAGCGGGTGATTATCTTGTCCTGTCCACAGAGACACTCGGAACACTGAACAATCCAGCTTTCGGTTCGCATCAGAGCTGAAAGACACGACGTCACCGGCAGGACAAATTAAATACATACGTGTTCATACAGACGCGTTACCACATGTTCACTCAGACTGTCTCTCTAAAAAGACTGTCTGTCTCTCTCTCTCAACTGTCTCTCCGCCGGACTGATTACTGTCTTAATCTATTTACCCGCCTGTGTCCTTGTCTAATAACTCTCTGTCTGTCTCTCTCAACTGTCTGTCTGTCTGATAACTTTGTCTCGATCAACTGTCTGTCTGTCTGATAGCTCTTTCTGTGTACTGTATATTCAGCTGTCTGTCTCTCTCAGCTGTCTGAGCGATAATTGTCTGTCTCTCTCAACAGTCTTGAGTCCTTTTGACTCAGTATCTTTCAACTGTCTGTCTGCGTCTGTCTGTCTGATGGCTTTGTGTCTCTCTCAACTGTTTTTAATAATGTCTGTCTCTCTCAACTGGCAGTCTGACTGAGAACTCTGTCTGTCTCTCTCATCTGTTTGTCTGTCTACCTAATAAATGTCTGTGTCTCAACTGTCTTTCAGTCTGTCTGATAGCTTTGTGTTTCTCTCAACTGTCTGTCTGATAACTTTCTGTCTCATCCAACTGTCTTCCTGTCTTATGACTCTTAGCTTGTCTCATTCATAACTGTATGTCAGATAATTGTCTGTTTTTCTGTCTGATAACCGTCACTTTGTCTGTTTGCCAGTGTCTTTGTGTGATGTTTGTCTGTTTCTCTCTTTCATAACTGTCTGTCTGTCTGTCTGTCTCGCTGTCTGGTAACTCTGGTAGTCTGTTTTTTTAAATACCTTTCTGTGTCTCTCTGTCTAATATATGTCTCTATATTTGTCAGTCTGTGTCTCTGTCTGTCTGTCTGTCCGTCTGTCTGATAACTCTTTGTCTGTCTCTCTCATAAGATTCTGTGTCTGTGTGTCTGATCACTGTTTGTCTGCCTGTCTGTTTGTAGTCTTTGTCTCTATATGTGTCTCTTAATCTGTCTAATAGATGCATGATACCTCTCTGATAACTTTGTCTGTCTCTCTGTGTAATAGCCGTCTGTCTGATAACTGTCTGTCTCTGATCTGGTCAGAAATAAAGTCTGATAACAGAGTCGGTTTCTCCGTGATAACGTCTGTGTCGCTCTTTGTCTGTTTGTTTTCTGTATCACTCAGTCTGTCTAATAATCGTCTCTCATCACGATAACCGTCTGTCCCTGTGTGTTTCTCTGGTCAGTGTCTGTCTGATGTCTGGAAACTCGTCTGCTTCTTTGACAACTGTCTGTCTCTCCTGTCGTACCTGTTGATGCTTCTGACACTTTTGTCTGGTTAGTAGATCACAGAAACAAAAGCTAAATTATGAGAGACAGGCATTAGCCTAGCGTCAGCGTTTCCAGGTTGCCTAGCAACAGTTTAGCATTTTCCTATTTTCCACCTTGTGCTAGAATCTCATTTCTATTAAATACTTAATATTTTTTCCAGGTTCCTGGAAAAAAAAAAATCTTAATACATTGCTAAATGTCATGCTAAAGCTAACACTAGCGCACTGGCTGTCTCTGAGTCAGCACCGCTGAGTGGAATTTCGAGACGTCTCATCCTTCTGGAATTTATTAAGCCATTGTGTAATAGTCTGCCTCCCTTTTTTGTGCTGTTTACCCCAGAGTTAATAGATTTCCACAAAAAAAAACCTCTCGTGCACTCCTCCGCTCAAGGTTAGCGCGAGAGAGAGAGAAATCATCTCAGAGGAATCAGAAGTATGGCGAGAACTCTGAAATCATTTCACAACCTCTGATGGAGCTGAAATGGTGTGTAGCGAGAGTGCAGATGACTTGGCTGATAAGACGCGATGGAAACGGTGCCAATGATAAAACACACCTTGTGTTTCGGCACATTCCTGTCAGAACGTTCCCGGAGAAATACGCTGGCGCTCCGAGCTGCTGCCTGGAAGTGAGGACGCAGGGCCTCAGCGGGGGGCACGTTTAAAACAAAACAAAACAAAACAAAAAAACCTTTTAACATTTTTTCTCTACAGAGCTGCAGAAAACAAACCGAAGCAGACAGACAGACAGACAGGTAGACAGACAGAAAGTTATAGAACACACAATCGAACTATTTGGATTGGTGGGTGTCAAGACAGACGGGTAACTGTCTGTCTCTCTGCCTGATAACTGTCTTTGTATCTGTCTGTCCTCACAGATATTATACAGATAAAGACAGCTATCATATAGAGAGGCAGACAGTTATACAGAGAGACAGCTATAGAGAAAGACAGTATTTATACAGACGGACAAGCAGAGGGACAGACAGAGGGTTATCATACAGAGAATTATAAAAAGAGACAGACAGTTATACAGAGAGACACGAAGTAATACAGAGAGACAGACAGTTATCAGATAGAAAGAGACAAACAGTAACTATACAGCGAGACAGACACGAATACAGGCAGAGAGATAGACAGTAATTATCATACAGAGAGACAGACAGTAATGCAGGGAGACAGAAAATTATACAGAGAGACAGACAGATGGTAATCATGCAGGGAGACAGACAGTTATACAGATAGACAGAAAATTATACGGAGAGGCAGATAAAGTTATCATACAGACAGGCAGACAGTAATGCAGAGAGACAAACAATTATACAGTGAGACAGACTGTTATAAAGAGAGACAGATGGTAATTATACAGGCAGGCAGACAGACAGTAAATATACAATGAGACAAGCAGAGAGACAGACAGTTATACAGAGAGACAGGTGTCAGGCAGACGATGATCCGATAAAGATACGGACTGAACAGACAGACAGACAGACAGACAGACATCAAACAAACAGAAATCGTGCTGGCAGACAGAAGGTTATGAGAGACAGACAGATGGTTATGAGAGACAGACAGATGGTTATGAGAGAGAGACAGTATGACTATTTCTTGATAAAAGATGATTTATAGAATTCATTATTTTAGAATTTTGTAAATATGTAAACAGTTTATTGATGCTGCAACCAAAAATGGCACCGTTTTATGAACATGTCGGATATAAATATAATCAACTCTCGTCACAACGACAACTTTTTGTCTTTGTGTAAAACATTTGCCGCACGTTGGCGCACACGATCGTGCCGAGTCAGTGAATATACACAGATTAGTCGATGACATCGTGCTGTGTGAGCCGACTCCATCTGCCCCTGTAAAGTCGTGACCGCTCTGTCCTGAACATCTGTTTTTTTCCTCTGAACAGCTGTTAATGAACACAGTAATTAGTGTGATCGGAGAAACAGCAGTCTGTTCTTTCTCACCCTCGCTGTAATGGATGCCTGCGCTGTCCGGAGGTCAAAGGTCAGCGGTTCAAAGAGTCCAGGCCTGCATGCGTGAGAGTTTAGTGCGCTGTGTGAATGTTTAGCTCCAGTTTTACATGCAGGTGAACAATGATGCGTCTGTGGTAGGAAAATGAGAATCCTTCATGAAGGAATAAAATTCTGCACATGTATATACATATTTATTTTATTTATTTTTACATTTTTTAAAAATCTGAAAATTTTAAATGTTTAAATGGAAGGAAAAAAAATAGACTGGCAAGAAGGCTACAGTGGAATAAACACACACACACACACACACACACACACACACATACACAGCCTGGCTTTGAGACACAAACATAAGATGCTATAACAGATATAAAATATGGTTTATATTTTTCCTCTAAGGACAGGAGAGAGAGAGAGAGAGAGAGAGAGAGAGAGAGAGAGAGTGTGTTGTGTGGTGAGTTATTAGCAACAGAAGTGAAATGCCTAAAAGGTCAGGAATGAAAAACTCAAACCCAGCTTTTTTTAATTCCCATCAGAGCATAGCGACATATTATGCAGAATTACTCTTAATAAACTCCCGGGGTGTTTTTAATTTATTTAATTAGGATTAAAATAGCAGCACTGTTACTGTGTTGCATTATAAGACAGTTCTTCTAAAGTCTGGATCTAATCTGGTACGAAATTTTTCCCTCTTTTGAAACACTAATGTGAAGCAAGACCAGTTGAAAAGCTAAATAAATGGACATCGTGTTGTGTCTCCCTGCTGCTGGGCTTCATCTAAAGTTAATATGACGGTGTCCATCACCTGCTGCGGGCGGACGATATGACGATATGAATTATTATATGATGATACTTGAGGACGCTTCTGTGATACATGTGATGTATGATGGTATACACACTGATCAGCCATAACATTCACACCATTAGCATTAAAACAACCTTGGTTTTGGGTTCTGCTTATGCCACAAGGGCAGCTCTAGGGGGCGCTGTGGTGTCTGGTACAAGGATGTTGGAAGCAGATCCTTTGGGTGCTGTGAGTTACAGGGTGGAGTCTCTGTGGATTGACAGGCACATCATCCCATGGGGCTCGATCAGACTGGGATCTGGGGAGTTTGGGGGTCAGGCCGGTGGTCTTGGGCTCGTGTGCAGGGGGTTGTGGTGCACGCTTGCTAAAAATGGCACAGCATCCACTTACTGTACCTCTCAGCTCTAATCACACCCCGCACCGCACCACGTTCCCTCCGATCCTCCAGCACGGCTCAAAAACTAGTCCGGCCAGTGACCAGAGATCGAGGAAGACATGAATCTCGACTGTTTTCTCTTCTGGCATCACGGTTTTGCAATGAACTTCCTCTAGACGTCCGTACAGCCAAGTAAAGACATGTCTGTTTCTTCAATATTTGGGTTAATTTCCCCCTCTGCCACAAAACCGCCCCTCTATCCAGCGGTGTTTGACTTTAGTTCGTGATCTAGTAACCAGTATAAGGATCTGTCTAATGATGGAAACTTCAAAGCACTTTTATAAGTCGCTCTGGATAAGATTGCATGTAGTTAATCAATGTTGTTCATTGTGATCAATGTTATAGTATAATGTAATGTCATAATGTAACTGATAAGTGAGTGTATAGGTTTGAAAAAACAGCAGTAATAGTGAACAAATGTGAAATCATAATAAATAAATAAATAAAATAAGTTGAGCCCAGTGATTAGTTTGTTTTACATGGAAATTTCCATAAAGTACAGTAGCTGTCTGTCTACGTGTAAGATTATAATAAGAATAAAAATATTATACACTTAGCACACAGAAAGGTTAAATTATGCTATAATATAATATTATTATATAGGGTAAATATACTTAAAATACTTAGCACTCAAAAGGGTTAAAGGATTAAATTTTTCATTATATTTATTTTATTCTAATGACTTATTTGCTTATTTTTGTATTGTTATTTATATTCATGTTTATTACCTGTATTTATACAGCATTTATTTTAGACTAAAATAAACTTCAAAAAATGTTTTATAAAGAAAAAAAAACAGAAAAACGATAATTTTTAAAAAAGTATTTATTATTATTATTATTATTTGGGATTTAAAATTTTTTTCTTTATTTTTTTCTTGCATTTTCCAGCCATGACGGATGTTTTATGAATGCAGTTTATTATTCTCAGGACTATCCACACACCATGTGACCGCGCCTCTGATGATGAGTCGCGTACTAAACTCGTTCTGCCTTGATTCTTAAAACAAAACAAGAAAGCATTTCTTCCTTTTCCTCGTCTTCTGTTGCTGTGTTTCTGTTAACTCGCCATAGTTTATACTGTTGGGGAATTTGTCCTTCTCTAGTCTTTGTCATTAGTTGCTTGCAGCGCCACCTGCAGGACGGGAGGACTCGTACTTGATGTGAAATCGCATAGCTATAGCGCTTCCTTCCTAAGAATCTAAAAATTTCCAAAAATCCCAGATTCCTAGAACAGATTATTTGTGTCTCTGTATATTGTCACGTTCTTCCCTGATAAACTTGACGTGAGGTCAGACCCTCGTTTGGTGCTGTGTTTCCTCATCGTCATTAGCCGGTGTTGATAAGCCGCGAAGCGCTCTGTGTTGAGAAGCCCTCGAAGCCTGACTGAGAAAGTCACTGCACTGAAGGAAAGGCCAAAAGCTTTAGTTATCACAAGCACTCGTGGTAGGGCGAAGATGAATCTCTTCCACTTCCTGTGTGAGGGTTTGTGTTACAGGAGGTCTGCCTTGTTTGTGTGTGTGTGTGTGCGTGTGTGTGTGTGGAGAAGAGGATGTGTTGCATGTGTTGGTATTTTGTTTTCGTCAATCTGAATTCCTCAGTGATGGATGAGGATCGTGATCCAACTGGAGCTCCGAGTGATTCTGCAGCTCATTCAGTGACAGCAGTGAAGATCCTGAACCTGTGAGAATGTTAGTCCTGAGCGGAAAGTGGAAAAGTCAGCTGCAAGTTGTTAACCTGAGAACACAAACCAGCGCCACCTTCTACGCCGACTCCTCATCCGATACGTTATACCAACATCAACATCATCATCTTCTCAGAAGAGTTTAAACCAACAACATCATCACACAATCCAACTCCATTATCAAGATCATCATTAACATCATCATGAGTTAAACCAACACCATCATCAACACAATCTTACTCTCACATGAGTAAAACCAACACCATCACTCAAATCATCATCATCATCATCATCGGCATCAATTCTTAGATGAGCTGAAACAACACCATTACAAAAACTAATAACATCATCAACACCATCAGTTGAGGTAAACCAACAAGACGTAAGTCAAACAAATACAATCCCACAAATCAACACCATCATCATCACCATCATCATCATCAACAACAACAATGACAGATGTATAAAGTAATTTCCATCAACACCAGCCTCCTCTCAGATGATTAATACCAACACCATCACACAAACCACCACCATCATCAACACGTCCACTTTGCAGAAGAATAAAATGAACACCATCACACGAAACAACACCATCAACATCATAATCTGTAATCATGACTTAGGTCAGTCATTGGATTCCTGATCAGAAGGCGTCAGGTTCAAATACCACCACCACCAAGTTGCCAATCTTAGGCCCATGAGTAAGGCCCTCAACATGCAACTGCTCAGATGTATAACGAGATATAAATGTTGCTCTGGATAAAAGCGTCTGCCAAATGCTGTGAATGTAAAAAACATCACACAAACCATCAGATAAGTTTAACGACCATCATCATCATCATCCTCATTTGAGTATCACAACGACACCATCCAAACACCATCAGACAAACTACCAGCATTATCAACACCATCAGATGAGTTCAACCAACACCATCCTGTTCGCTGATGACTGAAAACCAATACAATTGCACAAACCAAGTCCATCATCAACACCATCATCACCATCAGCAATAAAAGATGTGTAAAGTCAACTCCATCACATGACAATAACAACATCATCACACAAATCATCATCTTCTTCTAATATTTAAATGATCAGCCCTCATCCAGAGAGATTTTATCTCATTATACACCCAAGCAGGTGAGGGTTAAGGGCCTTGCTCGAGGGCCCAACAGGTGGCATCTTGGTGGTCGTGGTGGGGTTCGAACCTCGGACCTTCCAATTAGTGGTATCAGCCTGAACCATTTAGCTATTATCGTTTTTTTTCTTCCACTTCTCAGAAGTACAAAACCAACACCAGCAAACAAACCAACACCATCCTCTATTTAAGGTTATGAGTTAAACAAACCCCATTATCAACACAGTCATCTTCTCAGACCAGACAGACCATCACCATCATCATCATACAAACCAACACCTTTATTAAAACACACACCAGACTCTTTTCGGAGGAGTGAACCCAACACCGTCCTGGGCTTTTTGTTCTCTAAAAGACGAAGCCACATATTTCCTGACCACATTATTGTCGTACCGTAATTTCTCGCTGGCTGTTATTGTGATGTGGATTTTTATGTGTTGGATCTGGATCTTGTGGCCTCCATCTTGGCTGAAAAACAGATTCAGATCAGCAGGGGCACTGGGCTGGTAATATATATATATATGTTTTTTTTAATGGTTTACCATTTAACATAAATCATCGTAAGTTCAACGTCCTTGAAGGGCAACAGAGTAATGAGTGAAAAAGCGCAGTAAGGCTGTGGGCATGCAGAGAGATTGTTAATGAAAACAAGATTATCACCGATCAGAGCTTTTTATATGAAAAAAGAATGAAGAGTTTTATGGAACAGAGGATTAAAATGGACGAGTTTTCTATTTCAGAACAAAACACGTCCTGAATGCGGTCCAGTAAAACGTCGAGCTGGATTCGGGTGTTATTTACAGCGCTGATTTTAGAAGAAGAATGGAGAAATTTCTTATCCAGGAACACAAATGACTTACAGATTATTAAACACGAATCCATCTCGCAGATCCAAAAAGCAGATTGCTCAACTTCTAATGCACAAATCTAATGCAGAGTCACACTGTAATTTACACTTCATAAGGCTGAGTGTTTGATTGCATTAATTTCTCAAACTAGTACAGTATACTGCATTTCGATCTAAAGTTTGTGCACCCCTGGAGAATATCACCAGTCCAGATTTAGAGATCCACGTTGCTCTTATAATCCTCTACACTCTCCTCTGAAGGCTTTCCGCTAGATGTTGGAGCGTTTCTGAGAGGATTTGCGTTCATTCCAACATCCTATAGGAGCTTTAGTGAGCTCAGGTGCTGATGTGGAGATGTCGAGGTGGATCCAGTTCCAGCTCTTCCCGAAGGTAAGGGTTCAGTGAGGTTGAGTTCAGTCAGGTCTCTGTGCAGGACACTCGATATAGTTCTTCATGGAGCTGGGGTTGTGTGGTGTCGTCCTGCTGGATAAGGGTTTGATCCCACTAACGGTGTGCTGGAGTGATGAACGACGTGACGGTTGAATCGAGTGAGTAAAAGAGCAAATATTGCATCCATCCAGGTATGTACTGTAGGGGATTGTAAGTAATGTGCATACTCTTTGTTGTAATGTTGTAATGAAGAGCAGGCTGACATTTCGGCATTAACCATAAACTCCAACATGTTCACAAATTGATAATAAATGATCACATACTGAAAATGCGTTGTCTGTTGAGGTAGCGTCTGATTGATAGATTAGATTATAGAATTGAAGGAGGGTCAGGTGTAGCTCAGTGGTTAAGGCATTGGACTACGGTTCGGAAGATCCCAGGTTCAAACCCCACAACCACCAAGTTGCCACTGTTGGGCCCTTGATCAAGGCCCTTAACCCCCAACTGCTCAGATGTGTAATGAGATAAAAATGTAAGTCGCTCTGGATAAGAGCGTCTGCCAAATGCCTAAATGTAAATGTAAAGTGTGTGTGTGTGTGTGAAAGTGAAAACTGCTGGGGTAGTAATGACCCAGCGGGAGACCTCGTGGTACACCACAGCTCTGGCGGAGAACATAACGAATGTGTGTACATATGTATGTAGTCATATGGACCGCTCCGAGGTCTTACTGTAAATCCTCCTGAGTATTTGATGATGCCATAAAGTGAAAACAACTTCACGTTTTTTTTATTATTATTTTTTTATTATTAATATCTCCTGTCCGTGCAAAGCGCTCAGACGTCAACATGACAGCACAATGGCAGCGATGAGACGCAGCCTTCCAGCGTGCGGTTACTTTACAATGCCTCGACCCTGCTCTCCGGGGGCGTCCCCATTCTTTAATCTGTTCTATAGCTCTGTGGTCTACTGGTATTTATGAGCGTACTGGTATTCATGTCGGTCTCTACAGAATGTTGTACCAGCGTGGGAAGGACACAAGGCTGCTGACGGCTCGAGCGTTGCACCGACGCCTTGCGCAATAAAGCAGCGGCACACAAACCGTGCTGTTTTTGGTAACTGTTGCTAGCGTAAAAGCTTTTCGTTATTTTCCACAGTTCATATATTATTACAGAGTTCGTCTGCAGGTCTTACGGTTTTTTGACTTTCTGCCAGGAGAAAGTTGGCAGACCGCGAGCACCACAAGCAAGCGTGATAAAACATGATAGATATGTGTTTTTAGGAAGTGGAGGTGGTTTGTATGGTTTTTTTTTCATAAACACTATCGAATTGCACCGCACATATTATACTGTATGTACTGTAGACTCAGTGACCTGTTTTGAACAGGTTCATTTATATTCCTTAACTAAACTTAATTACTCTTGAGTACCTGGCAGCCTCAGGTAGTGTGTGTTCACTTTAGGGACTGTTATATGTTTATATGTTATAAATCTCAGCCATATATACGAGGAGGTGTTCAAGTCAAACTGGGACTTTTCATCGCTCAGAATAACAGAACACAATTACGAGAGTAAAAACTAAACGATATATAATCACGGAAACCCGGAACGACTGCAGTGGGCTCCGAGCCACCTCGGCTGGGATCGTCATTCACAGACGTGTAGCTTGGTTTAAAACGTCTGCATCAAACGTCTCACCAGAGCGACTTAAAGTGTGCATCTGAGCAGTTGAGGGTTAAGGGCCTTGCTCAGGGGCCCAACAGTGTTGGGCCCCTGAGCAAGTCGTGGTAGTCGTGGGGTTTGAACTTGGCACCTTCTGAAGTTCGATGCCTTAACCACTGAGCTACGTCCGACCCCAAGGTATGAGGTGAGTCACAAATGTAGGAAAATGTGAACAACATTTTACATTCGCAACATTTGTTAAAAACAAGCTAGAAATTTCTGAGAACTGTGAAGAAAAATATGTAGACAAAACCGGAATGATTAAATACAATGCAAATAAAATAATGTAGTTTTGTACCAATATTAAAAATATATTAAATTAATAAAAAAATTATACAGTATAAGTTTATTTTTTGTAGCTTTTTATTATCTTTATTCATTCATTCATTCATTTTCTATACCGCTTAATCCTGTGTTCAGGGTCGCGGGGGACCTGGAGCCTATCCCAGGAGACTTCGAGCACTAGGCGGGGTACACCCTGGACAGGGTGCCAATCCATCGCAGGGCACACACACATACACACACTCACACACCCAATCACACACTACGGGCAATTTAGGAACGCCAATTAGCCTAACCTGCATATCTTTGGACTGTGGGAGGAAACCGGAGTACCCGGAGGAAACCCACCAAGCACGGGGAGAACATGCAAACTCCATGCACACAGAGACGGGAATCGAGCCTGGCCGGGGAATCGAACCCAGACCCTGGAGGTGCACGGTGACAGTGCTAACCACTACACCACCACGCCGCCTATCTTTATTCATTAAAAATAAAATTATTTTATAAAAAAAAAGATTTGATAATTTATCTGTTGCTAGTCATTAAGTGTTAATAAAATGTAACTCATAATATAATTAATAATTCTATAATATTTTAATATGTATAATATTTTTTACAATCTTTTAAAACGTAACCAGCTTGCATTAGGGGAAGCACTTTGGAGCACATGACAATATCGATCGTTCAGTACATAATGTAAAAACACACCGCTGTAATTACAGTACAGCTATTTTTAACAAGCAGAACATTACAGTACTGTATATTTGGTGTAAATGAAGCTCGGCTCGGTGCAGTTATTCCAGCAACACGTTTAGAGGGGTTCGTTTTCAGCAGCACTTTGTTTGTTTCGTGCCAGATGGAGCGCTAGGTGTTTGGACCTGCTAGCTTGGCTGCGGTTTTAATCCGAGCGTTCAAGCAGCAGGTCGGGGATGCGAACGAACACGCCTCCAGCTGCAGATAATGAGCGGTGTAATCCGCCTCGCCCTGCCGTGAGGCCGAGCAACACGAGTTCCTGGTTATGGCTAATCACGAGAACGGCCTCTAACGCTCGGGGCGCGGCCGTCGACCGTCTGCTCGTGCACGCTGGCAGCGGCGCAGGATATTAGAAGCTGTTAGTGTGCTGTTTTGTGTTTTCGCTGACCTTTCGTGCTCTGTTTAGATAAGAGCCATTAGATTCTGACTCAAGAGAAATGAACTGTTCGGGTTCGCTTGTGGTTTGGCGCGTAATCGAGCGTTTCACCTTAAAAATACACGACAGCCAAAAGTTCTGCTTCTCAAAGTCTATTTCAGAGAAATGAGACCATGGACGAGCTCCAGCAGCGTTCAGTGTTTCCTCACATGAGATGGAAAACAACACACTCACTCAATACAATGAGAAAAAAAACTAAATCATCTCTACATGTCCAGACGTCTTTCATTCCACTTACAGCACAACAGTTCGGTTTCGGGATGATTTTTATTCATCATCTTATCATATCTGAGACGATCTCTTCTGTTAGATAAGAAGTAAAAACACGTGAAGGACAAAAAGTGTGGATTGTCTTACTCTGGTGTGGACCGGCAACCAAATACAACCTGATATACAGTACAGCATGTTTTTACATTTTCTGTCATTAAAACCCACTGGATCTAATCTCTCAGAAGTGCATTAGTGTGATGGAGAAAGTCAGCGAGCATCTAGAAAGTGCATGTCCTGGACAAGTGTGTAAGATACTACAACCATTAAAAATGTCTAACATTTAGCATACGCTAGTATTGAAATATATAGTTTTAAAATACAGTATAAATAAATAAAATTACTGGGTTTATATGGATGCAGGATTTTTTATAGCATATGTATTTTATTTATGATTATTAATGATCCTCATTGTTAATCGAGTTATTACAAATATAAACTTACAGTCAGGTCAGTACATTTTTAAAACAAAGCTCGAGTTTGTTAGCATTGGGCCTCTGTAGACTCAAGATTTCAGCTTTAATTCAGTGTGACATTAACCATTCAGGAATAAAAGCCATTTTCATGCAAACTCCAAACACTCTCCCCCCCGTCCTTACGAAGGACTTTCATCTAATGTTTGTAACTAAAAATTTGTTCCATTATTTATGAGCCACCCAAAATGGGGGTGTGTGTATGTGTGTGTGTGTATAAAATGGCTGTAATTCCTGGACGTTTAATGCAACACTTTGCTTGAATTAAGCTGAAGGTCTCGACAGAGGCCCAATGTCAAAAATCTCATTGTCCCAGTATTTATGGACCTGACTGTATTGTGCTTATAAACCCCAGGTCTTAGCAACTACACAGCAGTACACAGATTTAATTGCTAAATTCTTTTTTTTTTCTGCAAGCAGAAATAAAACTCAACAAATTTTATGATTCTCAGTGTATTATATTAAACTCATTACTTATTATTAAAGACACATTTTGAAAAAATGAATCTGATAATATGCCATAATGAAGTCCTACTGTAGATTATGACGTATCTTGTCAGTCTCATTGAAATGACTTCTAGGAACTAATTATGGCCTCTGCTTTAACACATTTATTGCCACAGTTTCTCTAATCCGGGTATCGAATAGTTTCGAAATTCTTCATGGCGTCGGTATCTGGACAAAAAAAAATTGGTATGAAAATATTCGGTCAACATAAAAAAAAAAAGTAATCAATAAACAAGAACAAAGGCCTTTGAAGGTCTAGCGCCATCTAGACAGGCGGTTGTCTATTTAAGGGTCCTGATACCGGCGCACGTCATGCTATCATTAGGCAGGACCGGTAAAGGTATCAGGGCCAGGACAAAGTCCAAGTGCACGTTCAAAATAAGACTAATGCAAAAGACCAGGCGGTGTGCGAGAAAGTGAGAGAGAGCGGCACGCCATCAGTCCTCGGTCTCAAAGTGTAAAACACACACATAAATCGTCGGTGAGGGCGAACACCCCGAGAGGATATACTGTAGAGTTTATTTCTATTTTCCAGAGCCCTGTCTGGTCTGGAGGAGACGGCTGAGCTCTGTTTATTTTGTCTTTTCAGTTTTGTTTTTAGTTCCTAATTAATAACCCCACGCTATGTCCAAATATGAAGGTCTTCACAGGCGTCTCTCGTAAGCTCCCTCACTAACTCCTATTTCATTGGCCCCCTCAGAAGCCCTGCGTAAGGGCTCTAATTAATATTATCACATCACGTAACAGTTACTGTATGTAAATTTTCTCTTTGTTTGAGAGGAATAACATATAATCTTTGCCAGATGTTCATTTTGGATTATAAAAATCCAGGCTAGAATCAGCAGAATGTTACTCAATTGTATATAGTTAAAACAACAATAAAAGCCTACTCGACTTGACTTGATTTTACTTATTAAAATTAGTCTTATTATGACTTGACTTTAATAATTCAAAATGTATAATAATAATTAATATTATTATTAAAAGCTACACATGGCCAGTTTTTTTTTCCCTTTGGTGTGTTTTGTTGTGACATCATGTGTTGTGATGTCATCTCAGAGAACTCGAGCGAGGCAGATGTTGCGCAGGTTCCTGACCTGGAATTCCTTTGTTTAATGATCGTTGCTCTCCTCCGTGTCGAAGGTCAGATTTTCCTGATCTCATAAGAGACAAACTCCAAGCGACACGAGTGACATGTGGCCTGTTGGCGCGAACGCAGAGTTAGCATGCGGTGTGTAATCACCCTGAAACCTACACGACAGCCAAAACTAACAAATCAGCGCTCCGAGTCTCAAAGAAATAGAAGTCTGATTAAAAATAATGACCACAATAAAGAAGTCCAGCAATTAAGTTGTATAATAACACACACGCTGTCATTACAGTACCGTACAAACTCCAGTTGTTTTCGTTGTTCCTCCTGAAAAACACGCTTGTCACTCTCTCAACATGCTGTGTTCCTATTTTTATCTTTTGCTAAATACTCTGATCTCTAACTCGCGCCTGGAGCGTGTTTTCGGTGAAGCCTTTCGCGCTGAGCCGCTGCCAGGGCCGGTCCGAGGAATCCGGGCCTCGCTGAAGAGAAGCAGATGTCCCGCTGCCTTGGCCGGGTCTGGATCTACGTAGATGCAGGTTGCAGACGAAGGGGTTCGAAGCAGAACCACATGCACCGTGTCCACCGTCTCCTGTAACAGGAGGGTTTAGTGAATTGCGGTGGGGTCGAAGCGGGTTCGTAAGGTTCGTAAGGTTTCCGTGATCTGACCCCGGAGCGCTGAGCGCTGGAGTTCTGTCAGAGTCCGTTCCAGATCTCGCGCGTCTCCGCACGAGTCTCTGACGCAAGTATAAAACGCCTTTAATGGTTCTCTGTTGTCGCGTTGCCATTTCACCGTTTCCACATGTTGGCTTTTTTAACGTTTTTGCCGTCCTGGCGAGTGGCACAAAGTCAAACAGCGTATTAGTGTTTTTCATTTCGTTCCAGTTGGACCGCGTTCAGCGCACAGGCACGTCCGAGTTTCGTGTCCTCAGCTCTGCAGGGTTGTTTTTAATCCATCTGTTCTTAGATTTCTGATAGACAGTGAAGGTGTGGAAAAGATCAGAGTGCCTTTGTTGGACGTCGCAGAACATTAAATGTAACTGTAACTAGGGCTGCTCGATTATGGAAAAAATCATAATCACGATTATTTTGGTCATGATTGAAATCACGATTATTTTACACGATTGACTTTGGAAATATGTTGCATTTATTGAACAGAACAGTGAATTCTCCTTAAAACAGATTAAGACAAATAAAACAGATAAAGGCAAACAAGATCAACAATGTAGTGAACTTCCACAATCTTTTGAAAACAATAAATAAAATATGAATATTAAATAAAATAATAAATAAATTAGTACAAAATAAATTTGCTCACGTATGTGCCTTAACAAACAGAAAAATTCAAAACAACATTTTACAACATTCTACATTTCCACTGTAGTGGTGGCGAAGTCCTCTGCTTTTAATACTTCATGAGCCACTTCTGAACGGAATTTTTCAAATAAAGCAGGCAGAGCAACTCTCGTGAAATGGTGTCGAGATGGCAAAGCATAAAGCTTGTCCAGAGTATTTATCATTTTCCCGAATCCTTCGTTCTCCACCGTGCTAATAGGCCACATGTCTTTGGCTAAAAAGTATGCAACGGCATCTGTTTTTTTTTTGTGCCTTTCTGAGCTGGATAGATACGGAGTTGCCGACACAACCGCGTAGCGAATCTTGCACCTAATATGTTTTTGATCCACGTCCGCTTCTTCGAATCCAAACTGTTCCCAAACAACAGAATTGCTTCTACCTAGCGATGGTACAGTAGAAGGTGCGCGCGTGCAGATCATGCGCCGGGGTTCGGGCGAGTTCATATCATGTGCCGCTGGGGTTCGCAACCTTCACTAGAAGACTCAAAGACATACTGTATATTCATTTGGATTATGATTAAATTAGCATGTTTGGTTGGGCGTCGGTCCAGATTTAACCGTATTTGGGTCCGGATGCGGACCGGAGTCCGCCTATTGAGTACCCCGGGTATAGGGTGAGAGAGTTCGGGCTTCCGGAAGGGCGAAAGTGCGGATGCGCGGGGCGTCAGAACGCAGGTCAAAATAACTTTTAAAAAAAGTGAATAATCGTTTTTTTCGATTACACCATTTTTGTGATCGTTGAGATTCGAAATCGGAATCGAAATCGAAATTCAATTAATTGCACAGCCCTAGCTGTAACTATAAACGGCCCGAGTGTTTATAATCGTTAGCAGATTGTGTGTCGTGTTGTTAGAGGAAAATAATCAATGAGTTTGCGTATGTTTTATTCCTCTTATCTCATAGCTACTTGCGATAATTGTAATATTTGTATTTTATTTAAAAATAATAATAGAAGTGTTATTAGTAGGAATTAATATACATGTTGCATTTGAATTACAAGTTCAAGTCAAAGCGGGACTTTTGATTGTGCCGAATAACAGAACACAGTCCTAAGTGTCTCTACTGTATATAATCCTCTGCTACACTAATGCACTAATGGACTGCCTGTCTGAAACACTGGCCTCCCAGGAACTCCTTTATTGGTGTTCCCAAACATCGAGGAAAAAGTCGAGGTCAGGACTGTACGAGGGTTGTGGCGATAACTCACAGTCGAGTTCCTGTAGTGGTGTACAGTTCACACAGACTCTTCTGCAACTTGGTGTCGTTGATTTCCAAATATAATTTTTTCAAGATTTTCAAGAATTTTATCGAGGGAACATTAAGTCTCAGAGTACATACATAATTCATAATTACATAACTGGATACAGTATATCCTAGTTGATTGTTTTTTCCCCTCGTATTAGAAAGCATGTGCCTGCAGCGCTACTGATTTGTGCAGCAAACTTAAATATCACAATCCATATTTTCTATCACCCGAATGTTTTCATACTGCACCCCAAACTTTCGAAAGTGCTCCGCAAGCATGTGATTTATTACTTAATTATTCACCTCTGGAGTGCAGATCTGTTTTCGCCTCGGCGTGTTACATACTTCACGCTCACTTTAAGTGTTAATTCATTCCTCCGTTAGGAAAACACTCAGTAATTCATCAGTCCTGAGATCCTTCAGCTCCAGCCAGAGGAAACGTTCTGACCCGCTGTTAAACACTTGTACTCCACTGAAATCGAAATGCTCTCGCCTACTTTCAGATTTGTCTCCTGTTTTTCAGAATTTTTTTTTTTTACATAAAGCTTGTGCTGCAATTTTGTGGGCACTTTTATTTCTTTATTTGTAATTTTTATATCTTTGCCTGTCAGAGTCGGTTTGGCAAAACCCCCGAAGGCCTGATCTCAGACTGACCCTTATATATTTGTTTTGTTCTTTTTTCCACGAAAAAAAACCACAGAGGAAAAGTCAGTCGCCTTATGAGTTGTAAACTTACTGGAAATATTAGTCAAAAAATATAAGCTGCGTCCGAACTGTAACTTTCAGAACGAGTCGACTGGAACGACAGGAAAAATATGCTCTGAGATGTTGATGTGTTGCTGTATAGTTTCTCCTCGAGCTTGAGGAGACTCTTGAGGCGTTCAGGTAGCGCCGTGTTTTTAGGAGGTCGGGGGGTCGTCTCCTGTGGGACGCGTCACCATCAGATTCGTGTTCAGCGGGATTAGCGGCGTGTTGTATACCGCAGACTTGCTTGTTTGGGGTTTTGGGGAGTGTGACATCGTACCCCTGGTGTTGAAATTAGGGTTTTCCTGTGATTAGAACCTACAAATTTTTTGGAAGAAAAAGTTACAGTTTTATCATGATACCTTGCTCACATTATTATTTTAAGTTCTTAAGGTGAAGTGTTGTATTGTGAAACACATTGTCCCATTGGAAATAATGTAAATGCAGATAATCCGTTCCAGCCACCCAAAGATATTACCAATAGTACCAATTTCCAACACTATAATCATATTTCTTCATATGAAAACAATCCATCCATCCATCCATCCATCTATTTTCTTCCGCTTATCCGAGGTCGGGTCGTGGGGGCAGCAGCTTCAGCAGGGATGCCCAGACTTCCCTCTCCCTGGCCACTTCTTCCAGCTCTTCCGGGGGGATCCCAAGGCTTTCCCAGGCCAGCCGAGAGACATAGTCCCTCCAGTGTGTCCTGGGTCTTCCCCGGGGTCTCTTTCCGGTGGGGCGTGTCCGGAACAAGTATTTAGCTGGGAATTGTTGAAGGACTAAATTAGGAGAATCTTTTTAGATGTGTTAATAAAAATTCCTCCGGGATCAGATCTGAATTTGTTTTTTTATCAAATATAAACTACTGGAATCCGTGTTAAAATGTCCAAAGTGTTGTCTTTACTTGTAATAACACCTCAAGATATTTTTTGTATTCATACTATATGGCTTCTCTCAGGGAACGCTGAACAACATATAACCGCATGAAGCACGTAATGACTGACCGAGTGACTCGTTATGGCTTTTATTGGACTGTAATACAGTAAATGCAAAAATGTTAAGCTGTGTGGTAACGTTCCATAAAACTGACCGACAAAGAATAATCAATAACGTTTGCACGACGCTAGAGTGATTTCCATCATCTTTATGCTAATAGTAAACGCGCCAGTGACTGGAAATGTTGCGAGCTGAAATCGCATATTTTTCTGGAATGCCATTGTTGGCTTGTTTTCCCAAGACCATTAACCCTCAGATTCTCCAGAGATGCTGTACGAGAGCTGATCCTGCTATCTGCTAAACCAGCAATTATTTTATTTCATGGTTCTCAAGCAGGTTTGGAAACACATAAGCTTTAAAGCGTGGACAAAAGAAAAGTATGGCTCGTCTGTGTCCTAACGTTCAGCATCCATTCTCAGGACTAATATGATGTTTATCAGCAGAATTAGATGTTAATCCCAACAAAACATTTAGGGAAATAAAAGGAACATTTGCAGACAAGTCTAGGAAAAATTCTTTGGAATTGTTCTTGAGGAAAGGACACGAACCTTTACGTATATCTCCGTATTAAAAACAATGTAAAGGATTCGAATGCTTCGTGAGAACGTTGGCAGGTTTGTGATGGAGCTTCTGTGCTGGAGACGCAGATCTGATGAAGAACTGCTGTTTGGTTCGTGATTAAACCTGGTTAAATGGACTGGATTAGGTGTATGTCAGCAGAGGTGTCATGTTATAAGGATGCTTTTCAACACCAGGGCCTGGCAAACTGATTAGAAATGACGGGGGAAAATGAACAGTACACTTTGCAGAGAGGAAAAAAAAAAAGAAATCAAGCTTCTGCCAAAAAGCTCAAACTGGGAAAGAGGTTTGTCTTTCAACAGAACAATTATCCTGAGAGCACGGGCCGAAGCAGCGCTGCAGAGAAACGGAAAATAGATGTACAGTAGATGTCCCTGACTGAACCAGTCGCAGCCTCGACCTTACGAAACTGTGGCAGTTCTTCAGAATTCCTCAGCGCTAATCCACAACTACCTGGACACGGCGTGAGGAATTTTTTTTCGGGGGAAAAAATGATCTCCATCATGAAGTTCTATAAAGAGACAACGGGCTGTACTGCTGCCACAGTTGGTTTGTATAAGTAATACCCGAGGGGGGTGAATATTTATGAATATTTATGAAATGACACAGCTTATCATAACCATATGTCTTGTGCAAAAAGTTTACCATCAAAATGCTGATCGCTCGCATAAGGAAGCTGGTTTTTTGTGTACAATATATTTATAAAAACAACAAAAATGTGAACATTTAAAGACGTTTCTGCGAAAATGTTTATACAGTTTTAAACTTTAAAAACAAGGAAAACTGCAAAAGTTATTTTTTAAATTATGTCAAAATGTCAACATGACACTTACTTTACTACGTTAAAATAAGGACTTAAAAAAGTAAAAAAAGAAGTAAAAATCCAACAACAAACATAATAATGACATTTATATTAATATGATATTAATTTTAGTGACATGATGACATAAGTCAAATTAACTATTTAATAAGTCATAATAATGAGATACTAAGTAAATCTAATGATTTGTAAGTATTTCAATAAATAATAAATCAAAATAACAAGTAAAATGGTGACTTAGTATGTCACTCTTTTTATTTACTAATTAATATTTTAATATTAAGATTACCAAGTCGTTATTTTTACGTCTGTATTCAGGATAAAGCACGGGTCCTGGAGTCTATCCCATGGTCTATCCCAGGGTATGAGGCGGGGTACACCTGGACGGGGTACCATCAAAGGACACACACACACACACACACACACACACACACACACACAATGGGCAATTTGGAAACGCCAATTAGCCTAATCTGCATGTCTCTGGGCTGTGGGAGGAAACCAGAGCACCCGGAGGAAACCCACCAAGCCTGTGGAGAACACGCAAACTCCATACACACAGAGACGAGAATCGAACCTGGACTCTGAATTCTACAGTAAGTCATATAACTAGATAGTAAGTCAAAATAACAATAATAAGTAAACTATTGCCTCTTTTCCACTGCATAGTACGGCACAGCACGGTTCAGTACAGCTCACTTCGGTTCGGCTCAGTTCGGCTCGGTTTGCGCTTCCACTGCAGTGTAGTACCGCTTTAGCGTGGGCGGGATTATACACGTGTCGTTATAGTCGCGGCGCCTCTACTGCCGTGACATCATCGTAAACGCGCCACAAACAAACACACAACAATGGAGCATATTGACGGCATGGTGTTCTTCATTCTCCGCATGTGGATGTTTTTAACAGTTTGTTTCAAAAGAGGCTGATGGCAGCCAAAGAAAATTTTTGGTTAATACAAAAAGGTGTGTGCGATCCTTCTCTGGCTGTTTCTAAATATAGCGGTTCTGTTGTGTCTCGTGTCGCAAGTTCGGTGACGCAGTAATGACGATTTTCTCCGGCCAATCAGTGACCAGCAGAGTTTACACGTCTTGGTTCACGTTTTGGTAACGGTTCGGCGCGCTCGGAACCTCGGCTGAGGTGGTACTAAAAAAAGGACCAGGTACCAGGTACTGTTCCCAGTGGAAAACCCTGCAAAAGTGAGCTGAACTGAACCGTGCCGTGCCGTACTATGCAGTGGAAAAGCGTCAAAAGTGACATACTATGAGAAACTGAGATATTATACTAAGTGCTGATTTTACTTTCTAGTTAAAATTAATTTCATGTCTCAGTACTTTAACCTAATATCTCAGTATTTTGATTTACTAAGCTGTTATCTCATTATTTTATTCGATTTTTTTGACTTACTGTAGCAATCATTTCTTTGACAAACTAAGTCATTCAAGTCAAGTCATTCTTTTTCAAAAATGTAGTACTAGATAATAACTCCAAATAATGGGTCAGGAATTCAAAATAATAAAATAATATTAAGTTAAAATGAAGCTTAAAAATAAAGTTTTCATAAAATCAGATGCTTCCAATCCAAGGGTGTGTGAATGTTAATTATTTTATTTATTTATTTACTTATTTATGAGAATGAATTACATTCATAAAAATAGTTACACCTGCAATTTCTTGTAAAGTGTATTGTGACTTTTTTGTATCTACAGTATATTATGGTTTGTTGGCTCACTGGCTGCTTTTCTCCCCCGTCATGCCGAAGGCAATGCACTAAACCTTCCCACTGCATGCTGGGTGTTTCTGTGGTCGGTCTTTAAGTCCCAAGTCTAGATTAAAAAGATGTCAGGAAGGGCATCTGATGTAAAGCCAGTACCAAGTCAGTTGCCCAGTTGGACGGAACAGCGAAACAATCAGATTATAATAATATCTACATTACATCAAAGTATAAATCATATTCACTCACTCTCCTCTTCTATCCCGCTTTATCCTGTATACAGGGTCACAGGAGGCCTGGAGCCTATCCCAGGAGGCTTAGGGCACGAGGCAGGGTAATTCATCGCACGGCACACACACATACACACACTCACACACTACGGGCAGTTTGGGAACGCCAATTAGCCTAACCTGCATATCTTTGGACTGTGGGAGGAAACCGGAGTACCCGGAGGAAACCCACCAAGCACGGGGAGAACATGCAAACTCCATGCACACAGAGACGGGAATCGAGTCTGGCGGGGAATCGAACCCAGACCCTGGAGGTGCAAGGCGACAGTGCTAACCACTACACCACCGCGCCGCCACTAAATCATATTCGTTTACTAAAAATATCTCGCAGACTTTAGTGTACAGAATGTGTACAGAGCAGTGCTGTGAAAAATGATGGTGTTACAATAGTTTATGTCTTTGTAAGTTTGTTTCACTGTGAAACAAGATTTATATACAGAGGCGCTCAATAAATTTATATACACACTTCAAGATGAAAAATATATGCCTTTCTACTGATGGTCACATGATAGCATCTACGATGGTGAGACTACTGACGTCTTTAGAGGAAATATAATACAACACTGTGCTGCTATAAATAAATTCAAGGTTTAAAAAAAGGGAATAAATAACAACTGTTCTGCTGAAGTGTGTAAACATTTTTTCAGGCCTCTGTATATATATATATATATATATATATATATATGTATATATACCGTTCAGTCATAACATTGAAAAACAAAACATTATGCCGAATAAGGTGTAGGTTCCCTTTGTGCCACCGGGGCGGCGCTGGCCTACACTGGACCTCTGGGGTTGTACTGTGGTGTCTGGCAATGAGACGTTGTTAGTGGATCATTTGGGTGACTGAGGTCTGACCTCTGTGGATTGAAATTGTTTGTCTTTCACATCTCATGGAGCTCAATGGGATTGGGATCTGGGAAGTTTGGAAACCGGGTCCTTAAGCTCTTTGCCTGCTGCTCTGTGGTGTGCTGGATGTTCTGATGTGTTTCTATCGAACCCAGAGTTGACTTTTTTTTGGGTGACTTCTTCTACATTGACTTTTCTTTGGGATTGGACCGGACGAGCTGGACTTCAGCATGAGTGAGCCTTGGGTCACCAGTTTACTTTATAATTGCTTATGAGAATTATGAATTATGAGAACGCATTACGATTTCCTGGCCCTTTTTCTACTTGGACCCCAGACTTCGAAATACCCGAATGTTACTCATCATATCTCTTCAGATCTCACACACGGTAACCCGAGACTTTAAGAGAAGGCCGTTTATCAGCAGTAAGTGGATATCCCGGAGCCACACTGCTTTAACAAGACATCATTCGCCCAGATTCCCATCTCGAACGTTTCCATAAAACAGTTCAGATACGTCGATACGATGCACAGTCTGTTGTAACGATTTGTAAAAGGCTGGCAGCTCACTTGCTTTGTACCTTTCAGAAAATATTCTCCATCAACCAACATGTTTCCTGCTTGTCAGAGCTGCTTGTAGTAATTCTGCCACGGATTTGGCCCGAGGCCGGCCGGGAATGTGGTTCGAGTTACGCGACTTCTATATAACAGCTTATGGACAGGCACGTTGTGTGTAATTTCCGGAGGTTCGTCCGGATGACAGGCTTCGTGCGATCCGTGTTGTGATCTGAAGACAACCTGGACTTCCTCCTTGCGCTTGTTTATTGGGCCCAGACGTCGCCAGAGCATTATCGGTTTATATCGTTCTCTCCTTCATGGTCTTGTCATTTTTTCATGCACATCTTTTCCAAATTTGGTCCAATTAACATGTAGCCTCAAACGAGATAGCGCTCTTTATTTAGATGCTCCGATAAACAGAGAGAGAGAGAGAGAGAAAGAGAGAGTGATATTGGATTTGTAATTGTTTTTTGTTTTTTTTGCTGCACTTAACCACAACCAGATGCTCATCCGGGATGGATATGGAAACTTCTAGACGGTAGAGTGACTGCAAATAACTCAGTACATTATAATGGTAGGAAGATTTCTCCACGTGTCCCAGGTTGGGATTTGGGACCTTTGAAGAAATTTGATGGGGGAAAAAAAAAAAAAAAATAAACGGCGCACGCTCATAAATATTTTCACCGTGCTGTGAAATGTGAGTGGAGTAAAAGTTTCTCTGGCGTGCTCTCCTGATCAGGTTGTGCATTCAGGGTTTTGCTTGAAGGTCAGAGATGCTGGTTTGTCCCACAGGTCTGAGGTTGGAGATCTGAAGGGAAAAACGAGAACACAATGTTCCTCTCAGTATCACATGCTCAGGTGACTGATGGAGTAAGAAATGTTTGGGGTATATGGATGTGAACTTGGGGGCGTGTAAGAGGTTGATGATGATGATGAGGATGATGATGATGTCTTGTATTAGTGCACAGGTTCTCAGCTTTCAGGAGCTTTCTCTCTAACTCTATAACAGCAATCATGCATTCTGAGTTTTGTTTTGAGAATCTGGCGTCATTCAGATTGCATTAAATGGGTTCCATACCAGGTCGGTTAAAGCTCCGCCCCCTTAGTCTTTCCTGATTTTTAAAAATGTTTATAGTGACATTTAACATTATGGATTATTTTTTGCTCTCATTCGCCTGTTTTTTCTTTCTATTCAGCTTTTTCCCTCCCCAAGAAAATGCAAAGTGTAAACTTGTGAAACTTAAAGCTAAAACTTTTTAAAATGTTTTTCTTTGTTAAACAACTTTCAGCAATCTGTCAGAGCTGCAGGCACAGAAAACTAATTAACACACTCCAACCAATCACAATCCAGAATTCAGCAAAGATCTGATATAATAATATATGGAATGAACGTTGCACACTGTGAAGTTTTTTAAAACATGTATTAAAAAAATATGATGCATGTCATGGTCTAATTTAAATTATTTTAAATATGCTATTTTTTTTTTTAGGTTGTCATAGAACTCTAAATGTAATGAGAAAATAAGTAAAAAAAAAAAAAAAAGAAATTTAGATAAAGATGAGAAAGAAAAATCTACAGTGTTTGAGACAAATTTCGAGTTAAATTATGCCTAATTATTACATTAAATTATTCCATTTCTGGTTAATAAACAGCAGAATTTTAGAAAAATATGAAACTTACCAAATGAAAAAGTCATTAACAAATAAAAGTACTCTATTAAAGAAAAAAAGTATCTCGATACTGATATTCAGTACAGCAGCACTGCCTCGACTGTTATGTTGCTTTTATACAACAGTTCCACAAACACCATTTGTTTCTTTATTTAACCAGTTATTTTGCTCCGCCCACATGTATCCTTCTCCACTTAATCCGCTTTAGAATAATTGTAATTACTGGGTTCGGGGTTGAATCCCAAATAGTGTTACATGGAAAGCTAGTGCACTATGTAGGGTGAATAATTCCATGTAGTTCCACACACCCTTGATCCGGGGGTTAGAGAGGTATTTGTGATTCAGCCTTGTGTTAGAAGCGAGTTAGCTTTGTAGATGTAAATAAAAGAACAAAATAAAATAAGAAATAATGGAAACTCAAATTATTTGTGTGTAATGTGCATGCACACACACACACACACACATTAATGGAGAGAAAAATTAGCAAGGAACATCTCTAATGACACTCGCGTGAGCTCAAACTAACGGAATCACTGCTGTAAAGTAAAAAAAAAAAAAGAACCTGCACTTTACCTTTGAAAAGAATCGCGACAGAGCAGTGTTTCTGTGTAAGGCAGAGAGTGCGTGTCTGTATGTGTGTGTGAAGCCGAGAGAAGGAGGGGGTGGGAGGGTGGGCTGTAAAGGCGAGAGAGAGAGTGTGGAGAGATGATTACCTACAATTCCGCAGCACAAGAGAGAGAAAAACCGTTGGCTCAGTTGTGATCACGTGACGCTCAGTGTCAAAACAAGAAGCGCATGCGTGATAAATGATACTCGGTACTCGTAAACCAAGACAATGTTCGTATTTCAAGTCAAAATGTATTAAAAAATATTTGCTCGTCTTGCGGAATACTCGCAAACCGCGTTACTTGTAATCCGAGGTTCCACTGTATATACAGTATATATATATATATAAACAGTGGTGTGAAAAACTATTTGCCCCCCTCCTGATTTCTTATTCTTTTGCATGTTTGTCACACAAAATGTTTCTAATCATCAAACACATTTAACTATTTGTCAAAGATAACACAAGTAAACACAAAATGCAGTTTTTAAACGAGGGGTTTTATTATTTAGGGAGAAAAAAAATCCAAACCTACATGGCCCTGTGTGAAAAAGTAATTGCCCCCTGAACCTAATAACTGGTTGGGCCACCCTTAGCAGCAATAGCTGCAATCAAGCGTTTGCGATAACTTGCAACGAGTCTTTTACAGCGCTCTGGAGGAATTTTGGCCCACTCATCTTTGCAGAATTGTTGTAATTCAGCTTTATTTGAGGGTTTTCTAGCATGAACCACCTTTTTAAGGTCATGCCACAACATCTCAATAGGATTCAGGTCAGGACTTTGACTAGGCCACTCCAAAGTCTTCATTTTGTTTTTCTTCAGCCATTCAGAGGTGGATTTGCTGGTGTGTTTTGGGTCATTGTCCTGCTGCAGCACCCAAGATCGCTTCAGCTTGAGTTGACAGTAGAATTCATGGTTCCATCTATCACAGCAAGCCTTCCAGGTCCTGAAGCAGCAAAACAACCCCAGACCATCACACTACCACCACCATATTTTACTGTTGGTATGATGTTCTTTTTCTGAAATGCTGTGTTACATTTACGCCAGATGTAACGGGACACGCACCTTCCAAAAAATTAAACTTTTGTCTCGTCGGTCCACAAGGTATTTTCCCAAAAGTCTTGGCAATCATTGAGATGTTTTTTAGCAAAATTGAGATGAGCCTTAATGTTCTTTTTGCTTAAAAGTGGTTTGCGCCTTGGAAATCTGCCATGCAGGCCGTTTTTGCCCAGTCTCTTTCTTATGGTGGAGTCGTGAACACTGACCTTAATTGAGGCAAGTGAGGCCTGCAGTTCTTTAGATGTTGTCCTGGGGTCTTTTGTGGCCTCTCGGATGAGTCGTCTCTGCGCTCTTGGGGTAATTTTGGTCGGCCGGCCACTCCTGGGAAGGTTCACCACTGTTCCATGTTTTTGCCATTTGATAATGGCTCTCACTGTGGTTCACTGGAGTCCCAAAGCTTTAGAAATGGCTTTATAACCTTTACCAGACTGATAGATCTCAATTACTTTTGTTCTCATTTGTTCCTGAATTTCTTTGGATCTTGGCATGATGTCTAGCTTTTGAGGTGCTTTTGGTCTACTTCTCTGTGTCAGGTAGCTCCTATTTAAGTGATTTCTTGATTGAAACAGGTGTGGCAGTAATCAGGCCTGGGGGTGACTACAGAAATTGAACTCAGGTGTGATAAACCACAGTTAAGTTATTTTTTAACAAGGGGGGCAATCACTTTTTCACACACGGCCATGTAGATTTGGAGATTTTTTTCTCCCTTAATAACGTAAACCTTCATTTAAAAACTGCATTTTGTGTTCAATTATGTTATCTTTGACTAATAGTTAACGGTTTTTGATGAGCAGAAACATTTAAGTGTGACAAACATGCAAAAGAATAAGAAATCAGGAAGGGGGCAAATAGTTTTTCACACCACTGTATATATACACACAGTATACAGTATGCTGAAGTGTGTGTCTGTTTTGGCAGATAGAGAAGACACGGCCGTATGAAACTGTTCTTTTGCAAGCAAAACATGCTTTGTATATGATGTACATCACACGTGTGTTGGCGATTAATTCTGTACTGAAATCGAGTCGAGTGTCGCCGAATGGAGCGGAGTAAGAGTAGCGTTTCTATCTATCTATCTATCTATCTATCTATCTATCTATCTATCTATCTATCTACAGTATCTATCTATCTATTTATGTATCTATTACTTTTCATTCATTAGAATTCATACTTGGGCAACTATGATTGAAACTATTTTTTTTATATTGCTGGCTTTGAGTAACGTTGTATAAACATTAAACACTAGTGGGGCTTTCATGTCGCCCAACACCTCCAGGGTTGTTTTTTTTAAATCTTGTTTCTGCTCAGTGTGTGTACTGTATGGTGGTTCTCCCAGTGCTTGGTCTGTTTCCTCCGGATATCCTGGTTTCCTCCGACAGGCCGCAGACACGCATGATTATCATTTCAAATTGGCCGTAGTGTGTGTACTGTATGTGTGCCTGTGCCCTGTGATGTGCCCTGAGTTCCTGGGACAGTCTGCAGGCCACCCACGACCCAGAACCCGAGCAGTATTATTATAATACTATGGCTTGGTGGAAGAGAATTTCATCAGCTGGACTCGTTTAATTTTATTACCGAATCAGAATGAGAACATCTGCGTATTTAACTTTTCCTAAATAAAACGGTGCAGCTCATCAGCGCAGTAAAAGCCGTGACCGTGAACACAGATCCATCAAACAGCATCACGAATCCGAAAGTATCCGCCAATAAGTGTCTGGAAGTGAGGAAGAGAACGTTAAACAGGTTCAGAGTGTAAATCTTCCCGAGCCAAAAGAGTTACGATTTCAGAGACATTCAGGGAGAGAAGCACATGATGATCCAGGCCGTGCTGTTTGTAACATAATGGCGAGAACATTTCACATCCAATAAAAGGTGGCGGGCGCGATGGCACGCAGGGACGCGCTCGGCTCAGACCCGCTCGGGTGGGATTTCTCCGTCTGGACCGAGCCGCGTGTTTGCTTTGGACGGGACTGAGTGTCCGTCAGAACGCAGAGGTGTCGGGTTTGAGCTGGTCACGGAGCTAAATCTAGACATCACTCGCAAATTCCTTTATCATAAAAAAGCAGCTGACAGCGAGTGCGAGCGCTCCAAGTCCCTCGTATCCGGGAACCCAAGTGGACTCATTTATTATAAGTGCTTTCGCTAGACGCTGAAATTACCTGCGGGTCGAGCACTTTCCCATCAGCCCGTGGCACCTCTTGTTTTCTTCTTTCTCTCTCTCTCCTCTTTTCTTTCCTTTGCAGTGTGATGTCGTGTCAGACTCGAGAGCGCAGCCTTCGGATCGAATCTGACCCTGAAATTATCATCTGAGGTTTTTATTTCCACGTAAAAACAACAGTCATTAGTTAGAGCAGAGAAACAGAGACTCTCTGGTTGCAATAACATTTTGATTTGGTGTGTGTGTGTGTGTGTGTGTGTGTTTGTGTGTGTGTGTGTGTGTTTGTGTGTGAGAGAGAGAGAGAGAGACTCAACCATCAAACACAGGGTGTTTTTTTGATGTTCCTTGGTGTCCTTATATATGTATGTGTGTATGTGTGTACTGTATGTGTGTGTTGTGCTTCACTCTTGAGCCAAAGATTTATTTTGAGTTTCTATCTTTGATCTTATAGAATAAACTGAAAGCCGGAGACTGAAACACACTCGCCCTGTAAACACACATCTTTACCTTGTCATGATTTTTAATCTCGCTTGTGACGTCGTCGTGCGCCGTGTGACACTCACCTGTCTGACCTCACCTGAGTTTAGATGAACACTGATCATCTGAGTCGTAAAAACACCACTGCAGAGGCTCCGGAGCATTCAGCATGAAAGAGAAGAAAGAAAGGATGAAAGACGGTAAAAGAAAACTATAATGAAACAAAGATATGAGATACAAAGAGATACATAGAAGAGAAAGGAAGGAAGAGAATAAGAGAAAGAGAAAAGACAAAAGGAAGGAAGAAAGAACACACAAAAAAAGTGGATTAACAAAAGAAAAGAAGAAAGAGAAAGGTAGAAAGAAAATCTCGGGAAAAAAAGGAAGAAAGTAAGGGAGAAAAAAGAGAGGAAAAACAATGAACAAAAAAACTAAGGAAGAAAGAACAAACGATAGAAAGACTAACAAAAGAAAAAAACTAAAATAATAAAAACAACAAAAGAAGAAAGAAAGAAAGACTAAGAAAAGTAAAGAAGTAAAATAAAGAAGGAAATAAGAAAGACTAATTAAAGAAAGGATAAAAGACAGAAAAGAGAAGAAAGAAAGAGGGGGGAAAGGAATGATAAATTAACAAAGGATAGCAAGAAAATAAGCAAAAAATGAACATAAATACTTAAAAGACTAAAAAGAATGAAAAGACTAACAAAAGAAAGAATGAAAGAGAAGAAAAAGCAGAGTGTGCTGAAGTGGAGTTGGTCTTCTTACACTGAAGTTGATTAGTTTCCTCTAACAGCGCCCCCTAGGTGTCGTATCTCTGTGACCACGCAGCGGCTCACCAACGACTACAGAGTCTTCGTTATTAAAGGATCTGTTTATAGTTTTGTTGTTTTCTTTGTTTATAGTTTTTTTGTTTTGTTGAACCCAGTTCCTGTTGTCACTTACCTTACAGCAGCTGTAAACACTCGCTCCCTCAGCAGCCTCTTCACGCTCTCTCTTCATGCTAATAAGATTAATCCCACATAAACTCGTCTGTCCTGAAGAAATTCCATCAAACACGTTCCTCCCTGGAGAAACTGCTGTGATAGAGAATTAATCAACACCCTCTGACCAATCGAAGTGCAGAACTCATTTCGTACCTGTACAGTAAGTTAGAGAAGTCAGTAAGAATCAGTCCCAGACATTGTGTTCTGGAGGAAATACATAATTAATGTAGTCGCCACGGAAACCAAACCTTTCTGGAGAAAGTGATAACAACACACGCACACGTCTTCACGTGTTAACAAGATTCGAAGTCAAACCTCGTCACTTTAAATCCCTGCGAATGTACAGTATTTATATTACAATTACGTGGAGGTGTGATTTACGCGACTGTAAACGTCTCCACATGGGCTCCGGATGCGTGTTCGGGTGACGTGTACGAGTCAGGAATGTGACGTCTCCATCCAGAGTAATTCCCATTTACACCTCCGTGATTTATAATCCCGTGGCGCAGCCGCGCAAATTTCACCAGGGATAATCAGCGTTTATGGAGACGGATCACGGCGCGGACGGCGAGTCTTTACTGTAATCTCCGCTTTCAAGACAAACTGTCCTGGGTTCTGTCCAAAAAACATACGAGCGCAATTAGGTTATAATTTGCAAGAAAAGTACACCAAGGTTGAATTTTACTCAGGAAACTCGAGACCTGACGGGGAAACAGCACCAAATCGAAGGAGAGATGATTGACGCGCAAGTTCGATTTTAACATCTTCATCCTTGGTTTATGCTACAGACTCACTTTTATTTTGTTCTTATTCATGAAACAGCAAAGCTTCAGTACACGTGTTGTCACCACGGTTACAAAAAAGGAAATTCAACTGTGTTTGATTTGTGTTGTTTCCACACTGTGTGTAACTGAATGAATTAAAAGCAATCAATAAATTATTTAATGAATTGATGAAAAGTTGTCTGAGGGACATGAAGAGCTGAAAATGCCCCAGTAACTCTCTCTTAGGGGTGGGCGATATAATCAAAATCTTCTATCACGGTAGAGGCAATTTTCTACCTCGATAACGATATACATCACAATATAGCAATTTGTATCTGAAAATGCAAAACTAAAAATTCAAACACAAAGAAACTGTTTTACATAATGTAATTTTATTTAAACTGAATTGCTGAGGTTTGCCCTTATTTTTTTACTTTGGACATATTCGTTTGGATTCTTGGATTTCAGATGATAGAAAAGGTTTGACGTGTTTCCAGCACTTGTTAAAACAGTGAACTTGCAAATCACGTTCGTCTCATTCGTATCACTTTTCTTCAACCCAAACCAATTCCACACCACAGACGAGGCAGCTTTTTATTTACAATCTCATCGTTACATCTCATTCGTCACATGTAAGTAAACTCACTGCTGCTACAGCGTCTTCTTCCATTGTCGAAGTGTATGTGAAGCCAAACACATCAAAAGTGGGACGAAACCGCGGCACCCGATTGAACTAAATATCTGCGCAAATACAGCGCAGCGCGACTATCTGGATAGCGCAGTGATGATCTGGTTTATTCGCGCAGCCACGTGGATCAGTGGGTCAAAAAACAGTGGGTCGCGCAGGTTTGTGATTCGAGCAGCGCTGCTCAAGTTGGTCGGCGCTGCACGATCCACCGGGTTTGGATATTTGTTCTGCTCACGCCGGCTCAATCGGGTGCAACGGTTGCATCCCACTTTAGATGTGTTTGGCTTCCCATAGAAGTGAATGTGTATTGCGTGGTTATGTAACCTGCAACGTCACGTGATCTCAACCACAATTAAGACGGTAGACCAAAATCTCTATTGTTTGACAAATTTCTAATAGGTTAACCGTGTACAGCGGTATATCGCCCACCCGTACTCTCTCTGTTACTGATCAGGTGTACAGAGGAAGAGACAGATGAAAAATCTGAAGAAAAGACACAAGATCACATGAAGAATATGGAAAGAAAGGAAGGAAGAGCAACAAAAGAAGAGCGGGGAAGAAAGAAAGAAAAGAGGAAGGAAGAATGAAGGGGGAAAAAAAGTAACAAAAGAGGAAAAAGAAAGTAAGAACAAAAAGGGAAAACTGATGAAAGAAAAAGAAAGAAAGAACAGAGTAAAGATGAAAGAAAGAACAAATTAAACATTAACAAATGAAAGAAAGATACAAACTGAAAAAAGTAAAGCAAGAAGGAGTAACAAGAAAAAAAAAGAATATTAAAAGAAAGAAGGAAGAAAAAAAAGTAAGGCCAACAAAAGAAAGGTACAATAGTGAAAAATAAAAGAAAAAGGAAGGTTAAAATAAGAAAGAACAAGTGAATGAAGAACTAACGAAAGGAAGAACGAAGGAAATACAGAAAGAAAGAAACAATTAAGAAAATATTAACAAAAAATAAAGGAAGAAAGAATAATTAAAATAAAGAACAACAAAAGAATGAAAGAAAGAAAGAAAGAAAGAAAGAAAGGTACTAAAGAACAGACTAACAAACAGAAGCAGGAAGGAGTAACAGATGATGGAGGAAAAAGAAACAAACAGAAGAAGGGCGTGATTTCACAACATCAACACTTTTTTATTTGTTTATTATTAGCTTTATACATTATTACTGTTGTTATGTTGTACGTTATTATTGCTACTGTCAGACATCAAAGAGCCTCTCTAGAACTAGATAAATAAATAAATAGATCAGACTGCTGTGCTCAGGGCGGTTCTGCAGCTCTACGGCTCGGTTATTTGGTCAGTTTATCAGTTCACATCACACGTTTGCTTCACTTCACCTGCTGGCGACTCGCAGAGAAGGAAATCACCAGAGACCAACCAATACGATACGATATTATCACAATACCTCGGTGCTGATTCGCTTTGTATTGCCATTGTTTTAGTATCATGATTTTATAAATATCAATAATCTGATTTTCTTTTTTGTTTTTTCAGATTTTGTTACAAACTTATTTGCAAATAATTAACTTTTAACACACAGGATGATGTGCTGCCTGCCAATGTGTGAACAGTCTAGAGTGCGCCACCTGTAGGATCATAGAGAGACTGCAGCATATTACCAACTTCAATGCTAACATAAATATGAAATAAAAATGTATTTAAAAAAGTTAATTTCTACACAGAAGAATCGCAATACGTAATCCAAATTTTTTTCCCTGTTCCTACAGAAACATGAGAACGAATCCGATTTTAATTTCATTGTGAGTTCACATCTGGTGTCTAATGTAGAGCTCCGCCTTCAAACTTTAGGCCACGCCCTTACACCACAGAGTACTGACAGCGAAAGATGGAACCTTTTCAGTTTGTATGATGAGAAAATCCTGTTGTTACTGTATGAGCTACTGTATGAAAAGTAATGAAACAAATGATTGTTTGCGTGTAATATTTTATCTCCATTAACATTTAGATGTAAATATTTAATAATTATAATAATGAACTGAAACTGTAACAATAATTGTTGTAAAATAAATAAAAAACAGTTTGCATTTCAACACCCGGTCTGGAGCAACGATCGGCCCTTGACGCACCGCCGCTGGGGAGACGTTTTACAGTGGAACCTCAGATTACGAGTAACGCAGTTTGCGAGTGTTCCGCAAGACAAGCAAAGATTTTTTATAACTTTTGACTTGGAAAACGAACAAGTCTTGGTTTACGAGTACCAAGTATCATGTATCACGCACACGCTCCTTGTTTTGATGCCGAGCATCACGTGATCACAACTGAGCCAACGGTTTTTCTCTCTCTTGTGATGCGGAATTGTGGGTAATCGTCTCCCCTGCTGGGTCTTAGTGCTCGTCTCTTACTGATATAATCATCATCCGTGCACACGTGTACTGTTTACTATAACACTGTGACCACATGTGTGTGTAAAACATATTTTATTTTGTGTTTGTAAGCGTGTGTGTACAGCGCACATGTACTGTTATAACATGCGTGTAAAGCAAAAGAAAGTCTCATTAGAGAGGTTAAAGATCCATTTTCTCCCTCTCTGTCATTACTGTATGTGTATGCGCACAATTTGACACCGAATCCTTGCCACACACGCTCTCGCCTTTACTTTTTGTGCAGGTTAATTTGTTTTATTTTTACTTTATATTTTGTGTTAATTCTTTTTATGTATCCGAGGTTCCACTGTAGTTTTATTCACAGATGTAATTTAATCGTTTCAGTGTGTATTACAGTGGTCGCATGGTCGCTATTCAATTGCACAGTCTGGAGTGTGTTATCTCTCTTACACAACATCAGTGTCCCAGTAATCACAGTGTGCAAGTTTATAACAGACGACACGTCGCATGATTTAACGGCTCTCGATGGTGACGAGACTCCAAACAAACACTGCAGACAACCCGAGGAGTCAGAATCGAACCTTTAACTGTGCTGTCTTCACGAGAACGATTAACAACTTAAACTAAAATACTTTTTAGTTGCCTTATTTATTCATACGGTTCATAATCATGCTTGCAAGTCTGTTAGCTGATCATGTGACATACTTTTTGTATCGTGTTTCCGTGACTCCTTGATCACACGTGACGAACACGATAAACGCATTCTAAACTACTGTATGTGTTCACGGTGTATTATTACATAATCAGCAGTAAACTCGATCTGCCTCGTAGGCAAAATATTTAACGTGGTCGGATTAATGAGGACGTGGAGCCGAGTGAGAGCGTTTAATCCTGGTTGTGACGGTTCCTCATGTGCAACAGATGCAAGTAAATCAAATCATTTTAAGGAAAAATTGATTCCAGAACTCGACATAATTCTGGCAAAATGTTATCTGTTGTCTCGGCTCCAGACCGAGGTTTTAATCATTCACACGTGATCCGATTCCGTCTCCGTCTCCGTCTCCCACTCTCCACCGTCTCCACACGCAGTGCGAGTGTTTTACAGACGTCCAAACTAAATCAGATTCCGACTCCTTCAGATTCCTCTAAACATTATGGAATATAATCCATTTCCGCGAGGCATCTTAACACACGTGCACTTTACGCCGCTAACACTCTCCACACGTCTTGTCTAACAGACAAGATAAGACGCCTGACGCACGAGGTGCCGCGTTCATGTAAATCCTGCTTTATCTAAACAAACCTCACACTCAGAGGATTTATGGCCAAAGCATGACAGCTGCATGTCAAGGCCTGTGTGTGTGTGTGTGCGTGTGCGTGTGTGTGTGTGTGTGTGTGTGTGCGTGTGCGTGTGTGTGTGTGTGTGTGTGTGTGTGCGTGTGTGTGTGAGAGAGAGAGAATGATCAGGAATCTGTCAGGCCAGAGGCCAGCAAAGGAAACACTCCGTCTCCAAAACACAAAGCATTCTGGGAATAATGATGCAGGAAGAAATAAATCTCAGGCAGAGAGTTTTCTCAATATAAATTCTTGGATACCTTTTGACTTTTTTTATCGTCCTGATATTTTTATTTTATGTTTGCTTTTTGGATGGACTCTTCCCGTCATGGCTAAAAATATCTCCGCGGAGATGCGGAGGGATTTGAACTGACAGCCATCACCTCCCAGTGAATGCACTTTATGTCTTTTTTTTTTTCTTCAAGGTTATGTTCAGTTTATAACTTCCGGTGATACTTTAGTACTTTCATGTGTGTAAACGTGTACAACTGAAGGGCAGGTATTAAAAAGAAACAATAAAAAAAAAAAAAACACTGTAGAGTAAATCATAAAGATGCAGCCTGGTGTACTGAACATCGCGTCAGGAAACGCGTTCACGAGTTTGAATCCTGCTGCTGGGAGTCTAAGGAGCAGATTGGGGAGGAGTCGAATCAGGCTGGTACTCTCGCAGCAAGCGAGGGAACGAGGCGGGGTACAGGGTGCCAATCCATCGCAGGGCACACACACACACACTACAGTACAATTACAATTTGTGAACGCCTGTTGGCCTAATCTGAATGTCCCTGGACTGTGGAAGAAACCAGACAACGCGGCGGAAACCCACCAAGCACGGGGAGAACATGAAAACATGCACTCAGACCACGAGGCGGGAATCGAACCTTCAAAGCAACAGTGCTAACCACACGTCAGACACCAAATATTTCTCAGCTGACTCGGGGGGGCGGGAATAGTTTGTTTGTAGCAGGATGTGATGTCACACGTCTGAATACAGTTTAATCTCTCTATTAATACTCTCCTTTTTCTATTTGAAGCCAGTAACAACAGGAATGATGCACGACTCACTGTAATATCACATTGTAGAAGGAAAAAAACTAAGAAAACAAGGCTCCAGATGAGACGGGGCACCACGTGGAACTGACGCTCGCAGCCCGGCTGCTCCTGCTGCTGTTTTTATTGCTTTTGGATCTTTAATAGTTTACAGGAAACAGGAACAGAGAGCGAAAGCACGGAGAACAAAACAACACACGAAATAAACACACGCAAGAAAATAATAAAAGCAGTTAGACTTTCTGACTCTGTGATGAGTCTGGAGCGCACGCAGACCTCCGAGCCCAAGGTCACGCGTAAAGGATTGGCTCACTGCGAAGTATGATAGGATGTGATTTAGAGAAAGAGAGAGAGAGAGACAAGCAGAATATGTGTGTGTGTGTGTGTGTGTGTGTGTCTGTGTTTATTACACCCTCCAGCTGCAGAAGCTCACGTTTGGGGAGTGAAAGCTGGGAGGAACTCGGCCAATCAGAAACCAAGTGGAGACGGTTAATGAGTTGTCCCCGGGTGACCCCTTGGCTCTGACCCGCAACCTCGTGTTCTGTAGATTTTCACACAAACTGATGTTTAAACACACTTCCGTACCAAAGAGCTGATCTACTTAAAATAAAACAAAACACCTGCAAACCGAGGGAAAGAATTGCTTCTTTCACTTACACAGAATAACACACGTAATGAAATGCCTTAATGAAAATGCGAAAAAATAAAGGGGTGGGGTCTATGCAAATCATCTTGTAGAGACGTCAGAGATCTTACAGCTTTACCTCTGACTGTTACAAAGCTCTGACACTGGAGACTCCTTCCTTCCTTCCTTCCCTCGTTCTGTAATCATGTTCTTCATGTGTTTAATAAGGAACGTTGTGTTGTGCGAGAGTCTCAAAGGGGACGTGGTGTAGAGTCTGGATTGATGAGTGTTGTAATTAGTGTTTTTGGCGTTGTACGCGAGCATCAGTGTTTTAAATGTGATGCAGCAGTTACAGGAAGCGAGCGGATGCGGAGATTAAAAACAACTCGAGCAGATGCGCGGGTCAGAAGGCACGCTGGGGAACGATCGAAGACCTGCCAGGAACGAGATAAGCCGTTCGGAAGAGGACGTTTTGTGTGTGTGTGTGGGGAAATTTTGTCTGTTGAGCCATATTATGACTGCGTCAGATCGAGCTCGCAGACGCGACGCTACATTAAACGTCCTTTTCAAGCCAATTATGTATTTAATACAACCTGCATATGGAGGTGGTGACAGGTGTGTCTTTACCTTGGCGCAGAACTGGTGAGCCTGTCACCTCACACACACACACACACACACACACACACACACACACACACACACACACATTAGTAACACTCATAAAAGATTGCTCAGGGGTGTTACGATACGAGAGAGAGTGAAAAAGTGTGTGTGTGTGTGCGGGGGAGAACACATCTGTGCTCAGCACGCAAGAATGTAGTGTGTGAATGTGTGTGTGTGTCTGTGTTCTGATCTGAAATGCATTATCAAGAACCTCCCTCAGAAGCACAGAAAGAACAGACGTGTTTCTAATGAGCTTCATTAAAAAAAAATTGCCCTAAAGAGAGAGAGAGAATGAGAGAGATATGCTTGTAACACACACACACACACATGCAAGATCGTTCATTATGTTGTTATTGTACAGTGTGGCTTCGTTCCAAGCTGCATATAATCATGATAAATGGTGTATTAATACAGAACGTCACCATTCACACACACACTCTATCACACACACACACACACACACACACACGCACACACACACACACACACACACACACACATTAGCTGAAAAGGCCTTAGACAAACACATTTCTGATACCTCGACACTTTATATAAACACACACAGCTGATTTCTACGAGCTGTGACAGCGCTACATGATATACACGTGCATTGTTCTGGAAAACGACAGCGTTCTTGTGAAAAATGTCCTGGTGGGACGGTGTAGTGTTCCCGTAGTGCAGATAATATTTATCTAGAAATGTGAAATATATGTACGAATAAAAAACCCCAGACTGATGCACATGACCGGGAGCTAATATGATGAGCAGTGTATGTAAAGTATATAATAGTGTGTGTGTGTGTGTGTGTGTGTGTGTGTGTGTGTGTGTGTGTGTGTGTGTGTTTGTGTGTGTGTGTAGTGTGTTAAGAGACATGGAGGAGGTCCAGATGTGAACATTGTACTCTCCAGGGTCTAGAAACTGCTGAAACAGATTAGCTGAGGTTCAAAGAGGCTCAAAAAGAAACCAAGATGACTTTTAAAACAGCACAAAATAGCACACTTGCGTAGCGTGAACACTACAAACTAAGCAGGAATTAGCGAATTAGCATTTTGTGATAAACTGTGATGACCTGTCAATCACATTTAATGCTTTGGATCCATCAGCATTTTGCTGGCTTTAATTTGACCACAGAATTGTAATGCTAATGTAAAAGGTAGCTAAACGGTAGCTAATGTAAGGTAGCTAGCATAACTACAGATAAGTACTAAAAGTGTTTTCTGTGTCCCAGCCAGGTGGTAATTGTACATCTTTTCATGATCAATATCAATATGTATGGAATTAGATATTAATTGCTTGTTAGTTTGTTTTGATTTTTAGCTCAGATTTATAGTATTTAAATAAATGGGAAAAAATCCTAGTAGTTTAACTAGCGCATGAGTAGTTTAACTAGTTTATCTCCTGTGCTAATCATATCTATTAGCATTAGCCTCTCTAACAAGTCACAAGCTAATAATCAGTTATTTACAAACCGACATTTTTACTAGTACAGATTTATTTTAAGGGGGAAAAGCTAGAAAATCTTCTGTGGTAACGTCAGCTATCTAGCTAGCTAGTTGATTAGTTAGTTGTCATCTCTTGTGGATCCATGTTGCTAAATTTACCAAATTTGATTTTCCTAGTGATAAACAGATGGAAAAAAAACAGGTTAGGATTCTTTTTATTAGCATGTTGGCTTCTTGTAGCTGTGGGTCTCATTTTGTGACTCCAGCTAACTTAAATACTATTTATTATGTTTAATTTAGAACTAAAATAGTAAGTAGTTCTGCTTGATTAGATATAACTGCTGTTGGCTAGTAAGATGTGCTAAATTGAGCTAACAGTTTTTTTTTTTTTTTTTTTATGTTTTTCCCTTCTTGGTTTTCCTGCTAAAGTTAAATAAGTGTTTCGAGGATTATTCTTTTGCTGTGTTTACTTTACATCAGTGTGTGTGTGTGTGTGTGTGTGTGTGAATTAACTGGAGCAGTCAAAGACAAACAAGGATAACTGAGTTCACTCTAAATCTAATCCGGGTAACCTGATCGCCGCCTTCATGGCTACAGAAATAAAGTGCGATGTGAGGGAAGTCCAGGTGTTTTCATGCAAACAAAATGACTGCAGATTAGCTTCTGGATGATCTTCTGCCCTCATGCACTAAAAAAAATAAAGTCTCATTAATGCCAAACTACTAGGTTAACCCTTACAGCCTTCAGTTTGACCTTTATCTAAAAACTAGTGGTTATATTATATTGATAATTTTTCTTTTTACTGTTATAATCATTATCAAGGGTGAAACATAAGATAGTATTTGCTGCTAGTTTACATTAGAAAGAAAAATGCCACTACAGTACCTGTTGAGGATTGGCTAGCTTTAATTTTTAAAATAATAAATGTAAGAAAATTGTACTTTTTAACTTAAAATTCTTTTTTAGATATTAGTGCATACTACTGTTACTACTCAATGGATAAAGTTACCTCAAGAACTGTTAGATAATGTTACTAAAGAAAATTACAGTTCATTAGGAGGTTACTGCTAGGAAATAAAATTGCTACTCCTATTTTTAGCAAATCTTACTTTAAATTTTTTTACTAGTAAATACATAAAGTTAACTCAGTTGGTTACTGCAAAACAGCTAATGTTATTTTCCTGGAGTTACTGATAGATCTGTAGTAATTTTATTATATAATTTTACATAAATACGGGGGTTAGGTTTGCTCAATAGATAGTTATACATTTTTAATACATTTGTAGCAGGACAATGCTAACTTTTTAGCAAAGTTTCCCTTAAGTAGTGTTTTTGCTAGTTATTGTCAGCAAGATAAAGGACAGTAAATAAATCACTTCAGTAGTTTACTGGTACATAACTAAAGTTACTTCAGGAGATTACTGCTAGCTCAATTGTGATTTTTCTTATGTTAATATTATACATTTCTAAAAACAAACAGGCAAACAAACAAATACCAAAAGAAAAACATATGGTTAAGTCTGTTTATATAAAGTTTATCAGTTTTTAGAACATCTAAATGAGTTATTTAGCCAATGGGTTATCTTAGGTTACTCATAAATCTTAGCACTAGCCAGTGTTTGTTGCTAGTTAATGCTAGCAAGTTAAAGGTCAGTAAATGTAGCTGAAGTTACTGCTAGCTAAAATTACCCCAGAAATTAATAAATTAACAGATATGTGGTGTTTGATAGAGAACTAATTTTTTTTTATTATCATGTCTTTGTTCCATATTGTTTGTCAGTGCCTCAATAATCACACATACGTTTATAACTGCTGGTTGAAACAGAGACAGAAACACATGGCATGGACGCTGTGTGTATGCGATGTGATTGTGATTAAACAGCCTTTGATCAGTTTGCAGAGATCCTTCGGATCAGCAGGAGTGTGTAGTGTGTGTGTTTGTGTGTCAGGAGACATGAGTCAGCCCCTTAGTGACACGTTTATTTATTAAGAACACTCATGCAATCGCTGTAACGCAGATCGAGCCATACTGTAACACCACAAGAAACAAGAAGACACTACAGCTATACAGTATGTAATGTATAAATTCACCTCAGTGTATGTTAGCGTTAAACAACACCATGCTAACGCAGATTAGCAGTTACAGGAAATCAGAGTGGAACTTATATTGTCTTCATGGTAGATTTTTTTTTTAAACCAGTCAGGCTGAGGTTTATTCTTCTTGCCATTATTTGGACAGCGAAGCAGGCGACAGGAAGAAAGAAATAAACAAACGGTGGGGTGAACGACTCGGCAGATGCCGAGCTGAGCAACAATAATGACAAGACAATGACAACCAAACTCGAGCCTTGTAGATTTTGTTGTTGTTTGTTTACCTTAGATGAATCTGCGCCCTTAATGTTTTTGACCCGAGCTAAAGTTATGCATGGTTAACAAAAATGTCACAAAAATGACACAAATACCAACTTTTACTTCAGATATGTCGTTTAATCAATAAGAAGAATATTGTTTGATTAAAATAAAACACTATGTTTATGCTTAGCGTTGATCACAAAACCAAACCTTCTTACATTTTCATACATTTATCTTACACATTCAGTACTGAATTTTATTCTGAATTCCCAAATAGAGAAAGTTGGAACAGGCTAATAGTAATGTACGTATAAAATAATGTGTATTGCGCTTGTTTCAGTAGGTTATCGTTTCCATAGTGACAGCTCTTTTGTGTAAGGCGTCATGTACACATAAGCAAATTACCACCAAAAAATAAAATACAAACTTTAACAATTTAAAGCTGGTAAGTGAACAACCGTTGCAGTCCTATAATACATTTTGCGCTAATCTAGCGTACATTCGTTGCTTGACTAGTTAGCTAGCTTATTTAACAGCAGGATAGTCTGCCTAGTCATAGCTTCCGCAAACAATGACCCAATGTTTTATTGATTCACCACCGATTTTCAAGATTTTTCATCCATCCATCCATCCATTTTCTTCCGCTTATCCGAGGTCGGGTCGCGGGGGCAGCAGCTTCAGCAGGGATGCCCAGACTTCCCTCTCCCTGGCCACTTCTTCCAGCTCTTCCGGGGGGATCCCAAGGCATTCCCAGGCCAGCCGAGAGACATAGTCCCTCCAGTGTGTCCTGGGTCTTCCCCGGGGTCTCTTTCCGGTGGGGCGTGTCCGGAACACCTCACAAGGGAGGCGTCCAGGGGGCATCCTAAATAGATGCCCAAGCCACCTCATCTGGCTCCTCTCGATGCGGAGGAGCAGCGGCTCTACTCTGAGCCCCTCCCGGATGACCGAGCTTCTCACCCTATCTCTAAGGGAGAGCCCAGACACCCTGCGGAGGAAACTCATTTCGGCCGCTTGTATTCGCGATCTTGTTCTTTCGGTTCATGACCATAGGTGAGGGTAGGAACGTAGATCGACCGGTAAATTGAGAGCTTTGCCTTTTGGCTCAGCTCCTTCTTCACCACGATGGACCGCTACAGAGCCCGCATCACTGCAGACGCTGCGCCGATCCGCCTGTCGATCTCCCGCTCCATTTTACCCTCACTCGTGAACAAGACCCCGAGATACTTAAACTCCTCTACTTGGGGCAGGATCTCACTCCCAACCCTGAGAGGTCACTCTACCCTTTTCCGGCTGAGGACCATGGCCTCAGATTTGGAGGTGCTGATTCTCATCCCAGCCGCTTCACACTCGGCTGCGAACCGATCCAGTGAGAGCTCTAGGTCGCAGGATGATGAGGCCAACAGAACAACGTCATCTGCAAAAAGCAGTGACCCAATCCTGAGCCCACCAAACTGTACCCCCTCAACGCCGTGGCTGCGCCTAGAAATCCTGTCCATAAAAATTATGAACAGGATCGGTGACAAAGGGCAGCCCTGTCGGAGTCCTAGTCTCACCGGAGACAGGTCCGACTTACTACCGGCAATGCGGACTAAGCTCCGATACCGGTTGTACAGGGACCGGACAGCCCTTAACAGGGAATCCGATATCCCATACTCCCGGAGTACCCCCCACAGGACTCCCCGAGGGACACGGTCGAATGCCTTCTCCAAGTCCACAAAGCACATGTAGACTGGTTGGGCAAACTCCCACGCCCCCTCCAGGACCCTGCTAAGGGTGTAGAGCTGGTCCACTGTTCCGCGACCTGTACGAAAACCACACTGCTCCTCCTGAATCTGAGGTTCGACTATCCAACGGACCCTCCTTTCCAGGACCCCTGAATAGACTTTCCCGGGGAGGCTGAGGAGTGTGATCCCTCTGTAGTTGGAACACACTCTCCGGTCCCCCTTCTTGAAGAGGGGGACCAGCACCCCGGTTTGCCAGTCCAGAGGCACTGTCCCCGATGTCCATGCAATGTTGCAGAGACGTGTCAACCATGACAGCCCTACAACATCCAGAGCCTTGAGGAACTCCAGGCGGATCTCATCCACCCCCGGGGCCCCGCCACCACGGAGCCTTTTGATCACCTCGGCCCCAGAGATGGAAGAGTCCACCAGACTCTGCTTTCTCATCGGAAGGCATGTTGGTGGAATTAAGGAGGTCTTCGAAGTACTCCCCCCACCGACCCACAACGTCCCGAGTCGAGGTCAGCAGCGCACCATCCCCACTATACACTGTGTTGACCGTGCACTGCTTTCCCCTCCTGAGACGCCGGATGGTGGACCAGAATCTCTTCGAAGCCATCTGGAAGTCATTCTCCATGGCCTCCCCAAACTCCTCCCACGCCCGGGTTTTTGCCTCAGTAACCACCGAAGCTGCATTCCGCTTGGCCTGCCGGTACCTATCAGCTGCCTCCGGAGTGCCACCAGCCAAAAAGGCCCGATAAGACTCCTTCTTCAGCTTGATGGCATCCCTCACCGCTGGTGTCCACCAACGGGTTCTTGGGTTGCCACCGCGACAGGCACCGACCACCTTACGGCCACAGCTCCGGTCAGCCGCCTCGACAATGGAGGCACGGAACATAGTCCATTCGGACTCAATGTCCCCCACCTCCCCCAGGACGTGGTTGAAGCTTTGCCGGAGGTGGGAGTTGAAGCTTGTCCTGACACGGGACTCTGCCAGACGTTCCCAGCAGACCCTCACAATACGTTTGGGTCTACCAGGCCTGACCGGCATCCTACCCTGCCAACGAAGCCAACTCACCACCATGTGGTGATCAGTTGACAGCTCCGCCCCTCTCTTCACCCGAGTGTCCAAGACATATGGCCGCAAGTCCGACGACACGATCACAAAGTCGATCATCGAACTGCGGCCTAGGGTGTCCTGGTGCCAGGTGCACATATGGACACCCTTATGCCTGAACATGGTATTCGTTATGGACAATCCGTGATGAGCACAGAAGTCCAATAACAAAACACCGCTCTGGTTCAGATCGGGAGGGCCGTTCATCCCAATCACGCCCTTCCAGGTCTCACTGTCATTGCCCACGTGAGCATTGAAATCCCCCAACAGAACTATGGAGTCCCCAGGAGGGACGTTCTCTAGCGCCCCCTCCAGAGACCCCAAAAAGGGCGGGTACTCCAAACTGCTGTTCGGCGCATAAGCGCAAACAACAGTAAGGATCCGTCCCCCCACCCGAAGGCGGAGGGAGGCCACCCTCTCGTCCACTGCGGTGAACCCCAATGTACAAGCCCCGAGCCGGGGGGCAATAAGTATGCCCACACCTGCTCGTCGCCTCTCACCGGTGGCAACTCCAGAGTAGAAGAGAGTCCAGCCCCTCTCAAGAAGACTGGTTCCAGAGTCCAAGCTGTGCGTCGAGTTGAGTCCAACTATATCTAGCCGGAACTTCTCAACCTCACACACTAGTTCAGGCTCCTTCCCCGCCAGAGAGGTGACATTCCACGTCCCTAGAGCCAGCTTCTGCAGCCGAGGATCAGACCGCCAAGGGCCCTGTCTTCGGCTACCGCCCAGCTCACACTGCCCCCGACCTCTTTGGCCCCTCCTACAGGTGGTGAGCCCATGGGAAGGGGGACCCACGTTGCCTCTTCGGGCTGTGCCCGGCCGGGCCCCATGGGTGCAGGCCCGACCACCAGGTGCTCGCCATCGGGCCCCACCTCCAGGTTTCAAGATTTTTCCCATGTAAATATATTCTGCTAGCTCTTTTTTATGTTAGTGTGTTAGCATGCTAGTAAAACAGAGTGTGACAGAAACGGGCAATTTCTGTTTTAGACATGGTGTTAATAATTACAAACAGAGGAAAGTGGAGAGGAAATGAATAACTCTGGGATTATAACGCTGATCACTTGCTCTCTGATGTATTTTGCTATCGTTATGATGTCATGAATGTCCATCTGTGTTTAGTGTAACAGAGGACACTTTTAGTATCCGCTGTTTTACGAGGAAGATAAACGAGTAGCGAATCAGTTCAGTGCTTTAGTGATGGCGTATGGCGGAATTTAATTAAACCTCACACACACACACACACACACACACACACACAAGTTTGTTCTTCATTAGCCTTTACAGATGCTTTGGTGTGAAAGAAGTGAAGTGTTCGTAATTAAACGTGAGTCCCACCTGCTTACTGATTTATTTTATAGATTTAGATTAAAAGCTTGGTCTTAAAAACAGCATCATTAACTAATGATCAGTGCGCTTTCATTTCCTCCAGCTGCTCTGTTCTGGATTATTAAAACCGAGTGTTTTTCCTCAATGTGCCTGTGCATATGAGTGTGTGTGTGTGTGTGTGTAACCCAGTCTTTATCCCATATTATTATTAGTGCTCTGCTTGTAAACCAAACTCATAGTTAAACATTATGTAGAAGTAATAAAACCGCACTGTGTGGTCATGTTTGCTGCATTTGCTTGTATTTATTTTATAGAAAATGTAATTTTTTTTCAATTATTTTTAAATAGTTTTTATTATAAGCTCTCCTTCCAAAAAATCAAACAAGAAACATTTGTATAGTACATTATTGGTGGATTTAATGAGACCCCACAGGTTTTTTCTACATTTTACTGTGTGTGTGTGTGTGTCTGTGTGTGTGTGTGTGTGTGTGTGTGTGTGTGTGTGTGTGTGTGTGTGTGTGTGCATGCACGCATGTGTGTGATGTTGCCTCCTAGTGTTCTTAACCTCCGAACACTTCTCCAGTGGTTGTTCCTGTTTCTATTTACCATCTATATAAATAAAACAAAGGTTTTGTCTGTACATTGGTCAGAACTCGCTCTTTCAATGATATCGTTACGTTTCATAAACTGGAGGACCAGAAACCAGTCTCAGAAAATGTCTGTATGTCTGTCCAGCCGAATTTGTCACAGCATAACGTAAAACTGGCTGGACAGAATTTAATGAAACTTTGACAGTCCTTCTGTATTTCCTTAAATATGTATGTATTATGTATGTATTTGTCTGATGATGAAAGAAGTACACAAGGCGTAAGATACTCAACCTTACAAGGGGTGATTTTTTCGTATTAATAATACGTACAGAAAGACAGACAGACATGTACGTGGACTTCAACCTGAAATAATAATATCACTGATTACATTAAAGATCAACAGATTATCTGTAGCTTTAATATTTAAACTTTTTTTTAAAACTCATTACCTGTCAACTATGCGTATTAATGCTAATGTAAACTGCATCATAAATACTGAACAAGGAATTTAATTGGGGCGGCGGGTCACTTTTTAACAAACTCATCCTGATTGAGGTCCGTGATGAAAATTACATCAGTGGTGAATCTTTAAATCAAATGTTTATCTTTTAATACAATTGTTCTTATATAATATTATTTCTATACAAGAGATGGCTTCTTAATTATTGTATTCTCTCTTACAGAAGTATTGGCACTTTCAGCCAAATCCAATATGGCTTCTTATTCAGGCCAGTTGCTTACTACAGATATATATATATATATATATATATATATATATATATATATATATATATATAGTATAATATTACTGTTAATCCAAGCATAAGGAAAGCACAAAACTTTCTTCCTTTCCTTTGTTGTTGTGTTTAAGTGGTTTCTCATCACCTGAGAAAGTTTGTACTACGTATTGTCACTATTTTCAGTATGACCAGAATTCTACATTTAATCTATCCTTTCTGATATAACATCATATAAGAAGAGCCCTGCTGTTTTCTGGAGAGGCGTGGCTCATCAGTAGCTAATTTACATAGACACTGAAATGGTTTGTTTGGGAAAGGAGCGAAATAAAGGGAGTTTGAGGTATGAAATATACAGTATCTGAGGGATATTTCATCTAGCGCTTTACAGTATCACACACACACTTTGGGCAGGCTCTGAGACCTGTGTTTACTTACAGTATGTACAAGAAGTAATAAAAGTTGGCTTTAACTGAAGCCAAATCCAAAACGCTTCCTGTTCACCGTGTTTGTTGTGTGGTTTTAGGCTCTATGTAGCATAACTCCATTTGAGAACTTGTTTTTTTTTTGTCTTAATTTAGCAGCATCTGAAAATATTCTTACTCAAATTCATGTCAAGTTTCACTGTGTTAAAAGTATTAGCACCCTCAGAACACCTCTCCTTAAGGTCTCTTTTGTCATTGAGTGATTAATTAGGCTGAAGTGTTCAGCACGGGTAGGTTATGCCTCCAGGACGGGAGGTGGATAAAAAGAAAGACATCTGTGTGTTTCTAGGCAGGGAAATGTACGGCAATCCTTCATCCTTGCATGAGTGAATAATGAGACGAATGTAGCCTATTTTATTAGTCTAACTGCTTGAGTTTTACATTCCAGCCACAACACGCACCCGATCTATACTCTGTGGTATCCTGCGACTGGTCACATGACTAGGATTGATTTATTTCACCATAGGCCTGAGTGGATGTGTTGAACATCTGAAGGTCACGCACACACACACACACACACAGACACACTCACTGACTGCTAAGGTTAACGCAGCATGTCACACACTTTAATTCCTCACCCTGAGCAGAATGTGAGTCTGACAGACCTCTGATCAGGAGGATCAGGTGGAACACAGATTTATGATGCTACGTGACACGCCCTTTGTGTGTGTGTGATTTATGATTTATGGCTTGCAGGAATGTCAGGAGACGTAAAACCGTCCCATAATTTTTCTCCAAAGTATCGGACCACCAAAGCAGTGGCACGTTACTGAAATAATTGTATATTATCTCGTAATATTCTTTTAGAAACAGTGTAAATCTTTTCTAATTAGAAAATCAGATACATGTCACATACATGTCAAAGCCAATAACTGTTAGACCTCTAGAGCTGTGAATCCGAGTTAGACTGTAAATTTGATTCAGTTAGATTTTTGTGCATTGTAATTTTTGATTCGATTCTATTCAACAGCACTGATGTTTAGTTGCTATATTTCTTAGTAATTTAAAGCATTAAAACTATTAAAATATCTAAAGTATCTAATCTGGCCCTCCGAGCGGCGCAGTGGTAAAGCGCTCGTCCTATCATCTGGAGATCGCGAGTTCGATTCCCGGGTGATGCTGTAACCTCTCGCAGCCGGAGGTCTAGAGAGAGCTGATTGGCCGAGCTCTCTCAGAGGGGAGGGATGAGAGGTACTTAATGCTCCCACATCAATCACGGCTCTACAGCCAATCAGGGGCGTCTGTGAGCTCACGCAAGTGGAAGGAGTGTGTTACGGCGCCCCAACAGTACAGTATGTGAGTGAGCGGTTCGAAAAGTTGCGGTCAGCTGGCGTCACGTGGTTCGGAGGAAACACGTGATAGGCTGCGTTCCATTCCACAGTGTACTTCACAGTGTGCTTCCTACTCCCTGTTCCGTTTGCAGGGAATGTTGGTGAAGGGAACTTTCCACCATTTGAAACACTGTGCGAAGTCACCAGCGCTGATGTCACTTTCTCCGTGCGTTACCACGGTAACATACTGTAAGCCCCTCGGATACACTACGAACATCAAATATTGACTATTTATTGAAACAAAATCTGATATAATTATAAAACATACCATTGAAACGTGATTAAAGATGTACTGAGATTTATAAATTTTTTTACAGATTAATAGCCTGTATAATACTAAAAATTTCCTGATTAAATTAAAATGTAAATTCTTGTGTCCTTTTAATATGACGTCATCCTCGATAATGATAATAAATATATAAATTCTTTTTAGGCGGCGCGGTGGTGTAGTGGTTAGCACTGTCGCCTTGCACCTCCAGGGTCCGGGTTCGATTCCCCGGCCAGGCTGGATTCCCGTCTCTGTGTGCATGGAGTTTGCATGTTCTCCCCGTGCTTGGTGGGTTTCCTCCGGGTACTCCGGTTTCCTCCCACAGTCCAAAGATATGCAGGTTCGGCTAATTGGCGTTCCTAAATTGCCCGTAGTGTGTGATTGGGTGTGTGAGTGTGTGTATGTGTGTGTGCCCTGTGATGGATTGGCACCCTGTCCAGGGTGTACCCCGCCTAGTGCCCAAAGTCTCCTGGGATAGGCTCCAGGTCCCCCGCGACCCTGAACACAGGATTAAGCGGTATAGAAAATGAATGAATGAATGAATGAATAAATCCTTTTTCAGTTCCATTTTTATAATACTCCAGCGAGACGCAATGACTGATGGGATTTTTTGCATTCCCTTTTCCGGTGAAGTGAACACCAGTTGTTCACTCGTTCCCTACCCCTACACGTTCCCTACACCCAGCCTGTGGTGCATACGTACCTCACAGGGTACTTCAGGCTGATTGGAACACATCTATAGTCTTCGGCCCCTTCCGACTGAGTGGTAGTAGTAGCATAATGTGGAGCGCCCCTAGTGACGGGGAGGAACTGGACACGACTAAATTAGGGAGAAAATCTGTGAAAAAATGCTAATTAATTCTAAAACGCTATGTAGCTGGTGTTGTTTATTGTTTAAATGTCATGTCTCGTGCAAAGCAATAATATCTTTTCCTGCCAATTTACTGTGTCACACTCCGGTCCAGTAGGTGGCAGTAAAGCCTCTCGCACGTAAAGCCTCTTAATGTTCTTAACTTTATCGAAATAATTAAAAGTTGTGTATAAACTTACACAATCTCACAGAACTTCCCCTGAATACATTTGACTGTAGCTAAAAACAAACATGGCAGACACCAACATATTTCTCCTTAGTTAAAGTAATAAATAAATAAATGTATTGTTTATAAAGTAACGCAGAATTTTTTGTGATTTCATTGCTATGGAAAGCAGCCATGCCTTTAATATTATTCTTGAATGTTAGAGCCAGAATAACTCCGAGACGCCACCCACTGGTGTTTTACTCAAACTCCAACCCATGTGCGTAACAGTTGCATACTTTCAGAAGGACGCATCAGTCTGTAATAAGGTCTGTAGTAAATCCCCAGGGTGTGCTTAAATCCGTATCTGTATATGTTTGAGAGGTCGCAAATTAGTGTCATTGTGAGAATATACAAGGGCCGTTCAAGTCCAACCGGAACCAGTGATGAAATTTCTGGTGAATGAAGGCGTAAAAGTGATTGACAGACAGTACGGTGATGAGACTCTTAGCCGCAGTAAAACATCGGAATGGTGCAGAAGTTTTAAAGAAGGCCGTACGTCGAGAATGACGATCCTGGCTCGTAAACATCCTGCAAGTTAAACTTAAGTCTCATCCTTGAAAATCGACCGATACTTCATCGCCAACTTGTTGAAGAGACACATCTGTCTGTGGGAACAGTACGCACACTCATTCACCAACACCACTTTATAGGAACGTTCCTGGGAGTTATTGCCACATCCTCCGTACAGTCCTGACCTCGCTCCAAGACATTTCCACAAGGAATTCAGCGTTTCAGACGTGAATCAGACAGGCGGTCCGATCACAGCTCTGGCGTACTGAGAGAACTTTCTACCTTGATGGTGTCCAAGCACTAGTGAAACACTGGGATAAGCTGTATTAGTCTATCAGGGGATTATATCGAGAAATAAAGGGAGTTTGTACTCTAAGAACCGACAATCAAAAGTCCCACTTTGACTCGAAAGTGGACAAAAAGTGTGTCATGCCTGTTTGTTATTGTGTTTCTGGTTCAGACGCTGTCTGAAAAGCCTTCAGGTGAAATATTTCCCAATAAAAACCATGTTGTGATACATTTCTCTGACTCATGTTGCTCTAATGTTGTCCTCCTGGTTGCGTGTGAGGTTCAGATTTCTGTGCAGTGGAGATTTATGCGGATTGATTTATCATAAAACACCACGCCAAACTGGCAGGACTGTTTATTCCCGTCTGTTATAATCATTCAGTGGGAAGAGTCGCTCAGTTCAGGTTATTTTGGTTTGGAGAAATCTGTCAGTGATTTTACTCACACGACTCGAACCTAGCCGTTCGATGTTAAGGATGGCGTCGCTGCTCGCTAGTGTGAAGCACAGAGGTGAGAGAAATTCTCATGTTGCGTCTTGCCGTCCTTAAACCCAGAGGGAGGCGTGAAGTTCATCTGTCTGAATATTACTGTACACATACTGTGTTTACTACATTATAGTGTGAAATTTATTATAAACATATCACTTCAACGTGGGTACGTGAACATGGGTTTTATCCTGCACTCATTTTAAACGTTTAATAATATTACTAATAATAAGAAGAAAAAATGATTTAGTAGCAAATAAAAAAGATCAATCGCAATTGCCGTGACCCACAAAGGACGAATGAATCACTTTAGGACATTCTGTTCATGTGGTTCATTATTTTACCATAACAGCACGACCCCTAGTGTTTTATTCCTTATATTATTAGAATCCTCTATATCATTACGACTGTTTTTCTAAGGAGACTGCATTCAGGAGATAATTCTGTTTCTGTGAAATTTTTTTATAAACCCCAGCAGAGTTTGATAAAATGCTGGATCGGTGTCGCATTGTGTAAAAGTGAGTCACAACAGGCTCTGGCCAAGACACACAAACACACACACACACACACACACACACACACATGCATTTCACATTAACATAGTTTGGGAAAGTTCTTTAAGAACACTTTTGCTCAGTTCAGGTCAAAATGTGAAGACGAAGGTTTAAGCAAACGATCTTTCTGTTCCACACCTGATGTTCAGCTCAACACCATGAAAGCAACACTCCATGTGTGCCATGCTGTGATAGGAAAATAATCAGCGACAGGGTGGTGTGATGAAGAAGAAGAAGAACACTGTTTTCACTTAGAAGTTGATCAGATTCCTGCAACAACATTTCCTGGAGTGTTTTACATTTTTTTATTATTATTTTATACCTGCATTTATAATGTAATAAGTATTTTTATCCATTTTTAGCTATCTTAATGTTGAACGCCCCCGTCTCCTCTACTCATTTATGTTAATGCAGCGTTAAACACTTGTTCCTACACTAACCTTGATTTATTCTCTTAGCTTAACATAACTGACACTGGAGACTCCTTTCATAAAGGTTAAACAGACAATCACATGGTCTTTTAATCCATTTATGTAGAATGAGCTGTTACTATAGAAACAAATAAACAATAAAGTATTAGAACGATTAATTTAAAGGTCATCTATTATGCAGAATGTGCATTAGTCATGTTTAGACATTCAAGTGTGTGTGTGCAAACAAATCTATTTTTCCATTTTTGTATTGGCTTTGGGGTTCAAACAAGCCGATTAGATTTCTCCCCTATTGTGACCTCATATAAGAATAGCCCCTCCCCTTGTTTGAAGGGCGTGATTCAGCAGTAGTTCATTTACATGGACACTGAAACAATATTTTTGGAGATTTAGGGATGCACTATTTAAGATGTAGCATTAACACACATACACACACACACACACATTTCTCTGGTGGAGCTCTGAGACGGTGTTAATCACTGTTAAAGAAATACTCGACCTTTAATATAAACCTGTAGATTGTAGCTGCTGTACTGTCAGAGCTGCTTTTAGAGAACATAAATCAACTCTTTCTGACCAATCAGGATCCAGAATCAAACAGTGCTGTGTGGTGTAAATACTGTATGTTTCCCATCTTTAAATGTACATATACAGTATACAGCATCAATTTCACCATAACACTGTTGATGTTTTTCCTGTAACAGAATGAGTTGCACTGAGTGTGCATACAATATAAGAGACGATATTAAATAAACGTCAGAGCTGAAATTAATGTCAAACTGAAAAGAATTTAATTTCCTGTATATTTTCTTTATGTGTTGTAGGAAGAAATGCTGCGGAGGCTTTAAGTTCGTCCTGGGCCAGTGTATTCCTGAAGGTACGAACGCTGGCTCGCTTTGCTTTTCTTTCTCTCTCTCTCTAGATCAAGCGTCCCACCAGGTTGATTTTTTTTTCATCCCTATTTCTCCCATCTGTCCCTAACTCTGTCTTTCTTTCTTTCTTTCTATATAATTAACATCAGGTTTTGTTCAGTAATAAAAGCTCTACAAATGATCTGACACGCAGAGAAGCGTTCTCTTTAGATCCCGTTCAGAGATTTTCGAGGTTGAAACCACAAGCAGGATTTCAGCCATAAAACGTCAGAGGAAAACCTGGTCCTGAGCCACACCGTGAAGAGTTTTCTCTTTGTGTGTGTGCGTGTTTTATTTGTCTGTATGAGGTAGTTTAGCTGTAATTTTCCGTGTGATTGAGCCGAGATGATGTTTCCTCATCTGATGAGAAACTTCGGGAACGTTTCATCAGATCGAAACTTTCACTTATTCCTCGATTGTGCAATAAATCGATAAAGAAATCTGCCGTAATTGGAAACTTGTTTAAAAATAGATGCGGTATCACTTTGTACCATTAAGTAATAGCATTTTTCTATAAAAAACACAATAAAAACCCGCTGTCGCTGTTTTTATAGTTACGAGGGAGAGCGAGATGAAATGATTAATGAGACATCTGATTTAAATTTAGAATTTATTTCTAGAAGAACCTGGACACCCGTTAAGCCCCGAAGCAGAAAACGAGAAGCATGTTAAAATAAAAAACTTATTTTTATGATCTTCTATACCGCTTTATCCTGTATTCAGGGTTGCGGGGGACCTGGAGCCTATCCCAGGAGACTTACGGCACGAGGCAGGTTATACCCTAGGCAGGGTGCCAGTCCGTCGCAGGGCACACACATACACACACACACACACACTACGGGCAATTTAGGAACGCCAATAAGTCTAACCTGCATATCTTTGGACTGTGGGAGGAAACCGGAGTACCCGGAGGAAACCCACCAAGCACGGGGAGAACATGCAAACTCCATGCACACAGAGACGGGAATCGAGCCTGGCCGGGGAATCGAACCCGGACCCTGGAGGTGCAAGGCGACAGTGCTAACCACTACACCACATAAACTAATAGTGAAAAAAACATGAGTTTCAATTTCCACCTAAGCTCAGATTGCGATGTTCCCCTTTTTAGACACGGACAGCTGGTATATTTGTTTGCGTTCTGGTTCAATACACTGGTTTGAATTTTCACTCTCTATTAGAGCCACATGTGAAACAGAATGGCAGATAAATCAGGAGTGTTATTAAAGAAACATGAAGGACATGTGGGAGACATGAATAGTGATTTATTAAAGTCGTATAAATTGAATGCGATTGAAGATGTTGATTAAATCGTCTTAATTGACTGTATGATTTATTTTTACTTTGGAGAACAAATTTAACATCATAAAAGAATTCGTGAAGATCTGCTCGGTTAGATGTGACCATCGAATTTATCACCATCGCAATCAAAGAGAGCCGCAGCAGAAATGATTAGAGATTCTGATTTATGTGGACACTGATCTGATAAGACGTGCGTTTACATCCTCAAAGTGTTCAATCAGAATTACAGTACATGCACAAAGTGGTTCAGGGTGTTTAATCTGCCAGGAAGATGATAAAAGGAGAAGTATTCTCCCCCAGACTCGAGGTTAGCTCAGGCGTCTCATCTTTTCCAATAAATCCCACCTTCGGTGTTATGATTGGTTAGAAAAATTGAGACAGGTTCGCATAAAGTTTACTGAACAGGAAATGAAGCAACTGTGAATTTCCCTCCTGGAAACACGTCACACCAGCTAATGTAACCCAAACACGCACAGAAAGAATGAGATTTTTTGTTTGTTTTTTTGAGTTTTGGAGTTTTTACATGGCTAATAATTTGATTATCAAAGGTTTACACACACACACACACACACACACACCTCATTAGGATCGGGTCTGCTTCCGATTGTGGTGTTTAACTGACGCAGTTTTATTCCATTTGGGCGATTATTCCAGTTATTATAGTCTGTGTAAACACACCTAGTGTGAGAAGATTCTGATCTGGTTGTTGCTTTTACATTTAGCCATTTGGCAGACGAACTTATCCAGAGCGAATTACAAGAAGTTCTTTGAAGTTTCCATCATTAGACAGAAACTTACACTAGTTAGTAACCTAGTAACCAGTAGGGAAGGTTTTTTTTTTTTTTTTTGTGAGATTACCCCAATTATGTTGTTATGATCCACGGCCAAAATCCACCAATAGGAGGAGTTCATGAAACAGGGACTATGTAATTAAAAGATAATCAGGATTATTGTGCTGCATTGTTTTTTTTAGTGATCTTAGAAATCTACCCCATCAGTCCGCTTCATCTGCAGCAGTGTGCCTCCACCCCCTCACCAAAACCCCAAACTCCCTCTCAGCCATCCTGGGGCATTTACCTTCTTTCATTTTCTCTCAGTTTAATTATACAGTGGAACCTTGGATTGCGAGTAACTCGGTCTGTGAACATTTTGCAAGACAAACAAAAAATGTTTCATAAATTTTGACTTGTTAAACGAGCGAGGTCTTGATATACGAGTACTGTAGTACGTATGCAGTTTGTCTGCCGAGCGTCACGTGATCACAACTGAGCCAATTCTTCTCTTTCTCTTGTGCTGTTGGATTGTGGGTAATCGTAAAAGTAAAAGTTTTAAGAATTTTAGTTACTAAAAAAAACACAGGTAAAAAAACATTAAAATGTTTTAAAAAGAAAGTTAAACAAACACGTGATATTTCTGAAGATAGTGAATGATTTTATTAAATAATCGTGAACATAAGTTTGACCAAAATATTCATGACGATGATTTTTAACACAATCAAGCAGATCTTTGCAGGACAACTACAAATACTGTAATAATTGCTAATGGATAGAAAAGGAAGACTCTTGACTTTGATAAACAAAAGTTGTGATTTTCACCCTTATTACTCTGTCTGATATAGAATTGGAGCTACAGTAGATCTCACAGCAGGACGAGTAATATTAACATCTTCACGATCGCAAATTACGAGTGTTTAATTACAGATAAAACGAGATAAGGAGATCGCCATTCATTTGCAACATGTGGAACCTGTAACACTTTTCCATATAAAAATTGTCCTGGCATTTTATACTGTAGAATGTTATTAATATTAATCATATAAATTGATTTTAGGAAAAAAAAAGCGATAACACTGTCATTTTATTACGCGCTGTGTATTTCTGTTTGTTTTTACACGTGTGTGTGTGTGCAGATTACGACGTGTGTGCCGACGCCCCCTGCGAGCAGCAGTGCACCGATCATTTCGGTCGTGTCGTCTGCACGTGTTACCCCGGTTACCGCTACGACCGAGATCGCCATAGAAACCGACAGAAACCCTACTGCTTAGGTGAGTCACGGAAACGACGGAAAGTCACGTGCAGCCACGTGTTTTCAGGAGTTTGGTCAAAAATCATTTTGTTTTGTGTTTGTTTGTTGTTTTCTGGTACAGGGTGTTGCATGCATGCATTTTTACTTTTTTTTCTGTTTTTTTGGTTTGTTTGTTTCTTTCCTCCAGACATCGATGAGTGCAGCAGCAAGAATGAGACAGTTTGCTCTCAGATCTGCATCAACACTCCGGGCAGCTACAAGTGCGACTGTGAGACGGGTTTCTACCTGGAGGAGGACAGCAAGACATGCAGCAAAGGACAAAGAAGTATGCTTTTATAAACACACAAATCCTACACAAATTCTATAAAGAACTAATTACCCAGTTTTCTGTTGGTTAATGTGTATCGGTGAACTCCTGAACCCCAGTTCTCGTTCCGTCGGTTCGTTCCTCTGCATGTTCTCATCAGCAGCAACTTCCTTCAAAATGCCGCAAACTCATGATCACGATCGCGGGCTGCGTCCCAAACCACAGTACAGCGAGTGTCAGAGGCGTACGCCAGCTTAAACTTTAATGAAGAGTTCAAAAACTCTGAAATCATTACGCTTAACTAATTAAGCGGTAACTTTTTAACACAAACGTTATATTCTACTATTTATAAATAAATAAATAAATAAATGAAATACTCAGCTCACGTTTGTATAAAACCAATTTGGATTCAAAATCACTAAATTTCGACCAGAAATCCAAATTCTGCCATAGTGGAAATCTTTAACCACATGACAGGTAACTTAGCCGGGCAAAACCATGGTTGTTATGGTAACGTATCTGAAACCTAATCAATGATATTTTGTTTTATGCCAACTTGTGACAAATGCAAGCTTAGCTCATTGGTTAATGATAAAGAATAGAGGATAAAGTCCTGAATCTCTCTCAAGCTGCTTTACTCGCCCTTAGCTGCCTGATTAGCTGTGGTATTGTGGCTAGGGTTAATGATATGAGAATGTTTAAGATGACAAGGGGACATGGGGGTTGATGTAACATTGTGTATATTGTTCTATCTATCTATCTATCTATCTATCTGATACAAACAGATAAAATTATAGCTTCTCATTTCTTAAACAACCATGTCGGAATGATGTTACTGTGTTTCAGTATCAAACAAAGAATACAACTAAGGAGATACCGAAACTACTACAATTGGACTAAGAACTGTAAAAAATTATAATAAAACCTGGAAGGATAGTGATGGACCGTCATCTTCAAGAAAGAAATGTGCTTGAAAAAAACTTTTGGAATGATCGTGATCTGAGTTCACTTAAACGTGTGGTCTAGTCAAATCCTTAAATAAATAAGGCTTTTTGCAGTGGTCCGACTCTCCCATCAATAATACGAGAGAAATAAATGCGTATCTGGGCTGATATTACTGTTGTGATGTTGCATGAACTCATGATGCCCCGGCCGTGATCAAAGCAAAAGGCAGTTCAATGAAATATTATGAAATAGGGCTTTTTTTTTTTGGCGGTGAATATTGATCTTTTCATTTAAATACTTTACTCTTATTAATATAATAGACAGTAGAATCAAAACTATTTAAAACAAATTATTAACGATGATTATTAAAAACCTGATTAAAATTTTTGTATTCATAATGACAATGACTGACAATTCATTATTCATTAAATCTTATTATTCATGGACTTCTCACATGCACATTTTAATATTCTCAGAAAACAGCTGGATGGAAAGCCTTCTTTGCCCTCATCTGTCTCTCTTTTCTCATGCCCTTACTCTCTCTCTCTCTCTCTCTCTCGCTCTGCTACATTTGCACTGCTGCACAAACACGCCCGTCCGCCGTGTACACCGTCACATTAATAGAGCATCAACTTCAGAGTCGCATCACCTGGTAATCATTAACCCTCTCCCTTCACTGCATGTTTAAATACCCCCCCCCCCTCCCTCCCTCCCTTCCTCTACTGCTCTGGTCTGGTTCCCCCACACACACACACACACACACACACAGCAGGTCCGGGCTTTTTAATGAAGCGGTGAGTTGCTGAAACGCTCTCTGGAGTTCATCATGCGTTCTTCTCTCTCTCTCTCGTGTGTGTGTGTGTGTGTGTGTGTGTGTGTGTCCCTGTGTGAGCCGAGAAACACTTTCACACTCTGATATGTGGCTCAAAAGCGCAAATCACTTCTTGTTCTTTCTCTGTTTTTAATGCAGTCCTTTAGGAATCTTCATATTGTCCCCATAATATGTCTTTAAGGACGCCACTTGTCCTCCATCACAGTGTTGATATTTTATTAAAAACACTTTACATCAGTTACCGTTTATTATTTAAAACTCAAAATTATGTTCGTAATCATGTTTCAAACGCTGTTTTGAAGTTCGAACAGAAGCCAAACGAGGAAACTTTATAAAAAGCAGATAAAACCACACGAGATTTAAGTCAAAATAATGAGACGTCGAAAAATCACTTTGGCGTCTTTAAAACTCGCTTGATTTCATTAACTCTAAACCAGATCTAACTTTTTATTACATGCAAATTAGATTTTTTTTTTAAATGCTATGAAATATGAACGGTGCCCAAAACGTTCCTTCATTCCTGACGAATCCTTCTCATGTCATCTCTCATGTTGTCCTTTTATACCTCCGAGCTTCCTGCGTCCTCCCGAGCCGCTCGCTGATCCGTTACTCTGCTAATGACTCCGAGTAGCGCTGCGTTAGCATGAACTTTAAACAGCTTCTCGTGTTACTCCATCAGGCTGCTTCCTCTTTTCTGGGTCAGTTAGGGACACACACGATGATGATGATGACGACGATGATGATGATGATGATGATGATGTGCAAGTGCCATCATCAGTGAGCATCCACATTCCACATGTGAGCAACATGACCTTCCGGACCACTGAGTTTATCAGGGAGTGAACGGATATGTGTGTGTGTGTGTGTGTGTGTGTGTGTGTGTGTGTGTGTGTGTGTGTGTGGAGGGGGTTATCAGGTCAGTCCTGTTCCCTCTGAATGGATGGGAGGTTAACTAATGTACGTTTTTAGCACTTCAAGCACATCATTATATTCTTTAAGGGTAACTGACTGACGAGTATAATTCAGTCCTGAGATGGACTTATGACATTAAGTTAAGGACGTACAGCACTGAGAAGACTTTGTACCTTGATGGGATCCAAGCACTAGTGAAACACTGGGATAAGTGCATTAGTGTATCAGGGGATTATATAGAGAAATGAAGAGAGTTTTTACACTCAGTTCTGTTATTCTGTACAACCAAAAGTCCCGGTTTGACTTGAATGTACATCTCGCACAACCTTTACACAAGATTAATTGTTTTTTGGTTTCATTATGCTGTGCGGAAAATTAACAATGAGTCAAAATATAAAAGTTAATAATTCTAGTCATTTTTAGAAGTTTTTTAAATTACCTCTTTAAAAAAAAAGAAAAAAACACTCTTTCTTTGGTTAGCATTTTCTAGCCCTGATTTTTTCCCTGAATATAAATATATGTTTTTATGGTCATGAGGATGTTTGGATGTTTTTCCCCTATAATTTCCACATAATTATGGAATCTGAGGGAGTTTTTCTTGCCACCGTCGCCTTCGGCTCATCAGGAACAACCTGACCCGATTATGATTTATACAGATTTCCTCACACATTTCATATTCATTTCCCTGATTTTCATTTTGATTCTGTAAAGCTGCTTTTGCGATGATGTAATTGAATTTCTATTCTTTTATATATTTATTTATTTATTTATTTTCAGGTCCTCTCTTTGAGAAGTCTGATAACGTGATGAAAGCGGGAACCTGCTCAGCCACGTGTGAAGACTTTCATCAGATTAAATTAAACGTGTTTCAGCTCAAGCAGAAGGTATTTAATACGTCACACGGAGACGTTACTTTACTGTCACTTTAAATTCCATTGGGTGCTCGGTGAAGAGGGAAATCCGGGCAGAAACGGTTTAAACATTCAGACCGGAGTTTGTTATGCGTTAAAGTTTATAGATTTAAGTGAAATGCGGTTTGTTTTACGTTATTAATATGTGGCTGTTTTAAAGCTCAGTAAACGTCTAATAAGCCTCGGTGAACAGGTACGTTACAGGTCTGATACAGGACCTCAGGGAGGAATGGGGAGTTTATACGCTAATAAAACGTGATTGAAGTGACCTGCAGACGCACAGCCTGCCCTCCGCCTGCCCTCCATCTGCCCTCTACGTGCCCTCTGCATGCCCCCTCTTTAGCGACTCGTTCCTCATTCAGCTCTCAGCCAGAAACAGCATGATGGATGGATTATTAATGTGGGTCTGCAGTGAGAGAGAGAGAGAGAAATGAAAGGGAGCGAGAGAACCCTGTCAGAGAGCGCATCATAAAGGGAGACAGAAAAACATGAAAGCGAAAAAAAAAATTAAAGGCTAAAGAGAAAGAGCCTGAAACAGAGAACCTGAAGGACTGACTAGCAGAGAGAGATTGAGAGACACAGATAGACAGAAAGAGAGACACACAGAAAGAGAAACAAATAGACAAGGTGACATATATATATATATATATATATATATATATATATATATATATATATAATAATAATAGAAGAAATAGAGAGACAGACAGAAACGAACAGAAGCAGAGAGATGGTGACAGAGAAAGACAGACAAAGTGACCGGGAAAGGGAGACTGAGAGACAGACAGAAAAACAGAATACATTAGACAGATACACAGACTCTGCAGACAGACAGAGAAACTGTTTGATATAATAACAGACAGAAAGACAGAAGATGAGAGACAGACAAGACAAATAGTATGACATAGACTGTTACGCCCCATGGCTCAAAAAGGGCGCAACAAAAATGGGGACACGGGGGAAAGTGCAAATAATACATAAAGTTTATTAACATAATAGAACTATACAGAAACAAAACCAATGTGGCATGAGACAGTCAAGAATCAGTAGTGTAGAGTAAGTGAATGCTTGAAAATGTAATGGGCTGTATGAGTGTTGGATGCATGAAATAAAACAAAAGTAAACAGAAACCAAAGAAAACGTCTCGGGTTACTTTGCTGTAACAATGTTCCCTGAAAAGGCGGGAACGAGATGCTGCGTGAAAACGCTATGGGAACCATTTTGTCATATTGCCGGTTGTGAAGCATGTGTGTGCAAGCATGCCAAATTTTTGGCTATATATAACCTCGGTCAGGTGACGTCATCTGATTAGACGCAGCTGGAGGTTATAAATACTAGTGAGCCAGCGACAAACCTCAGATTAATTTGTCTGAACGGATGTCCAGTCACGTGGTAGTGCGGCATTAGGACGCAGCATCTCGTTCCCGCCCTTTCAGGGTACAGGGTTACAGCGAAGTAACCCGAAACATTCCCTTTCAAAGGCTTTTACTCGATGCTGCGTGAAAACGCTATGGGAACGAGAATACCAACGCCGCCGCACTACAAGTGTCTGGACCCCCAGGTTGTGTATCGTGTGCGCACAAGGCCAGGAAGTCTCAGATTCATGTCTGGGAAGCTGACTCGAGGACTCGTGAGCCCTGAGTGGCATGGACATCCAGACTATAAAATGTGTGCGGAGAGGACCAACCCCCCGCATCACACACTTGTTGCAGGGGAGTACCTCTTGCACGAGCAATAGATGAGGCGACCCCTCTGGTTGAATGAGCCCTGACTCCTAGAGGCGAAGTGAGTCCACGCGCCTCGTAGGAGAGGGCAATAGCATCTCTCACCCAGTGTGACAGAGTTTGTGTAGTGACGGCCGTCCCCCGGTTGCGGCCTCCATAACATATAAAGAGTTGCTCTGACTTACGCCACTGGCTGGTGCGGTGGACATAGGCCTGAAGAGCACGTACTGGGCACAGTAGGTGAAGTTTCTCCTGCTCCAAATCCGCAAAAGGCGGAGGACAGAAGGCTTCCAGGACGACAGGGTGCATGGTTGAGAAAGAAACTTTTGGTTTCGGGTGAGGATGCAGAATGGCCTTGACTAGCCCAGGGGCAAAGTCCAGGCAAGATGGGGAGACTGATAATGCACACAGGTCTCCGATCCTCTTGAGAGAGGTAATGGCCACTCTAGTGGTTCAAAAGGAATGTCGATTAGACCTTCGAGCACGATAGATAAATCCCACGAAGGGGCCGTGACTCTAGTGGGTGGCCTCAACCGTTTAGCTCCACGAATGAAACGGTGGGTGATTTCCCACAGTAACCCCTTCAGTCAGAACGTGGCAGGCTGAAATAGCGGCCACGTACGTTCTAAGGATACCAGGGCACAAGCCCGAGGACAATTTCTCTTGCAGGAACCTGCTTTGCCATGCACCAGCTCTCGAATACCTTCCATTTGAAGGCATAAATCCCTCTAGTGGAGGGAGCCCTAGCACTTAGGATGGTGTCAATTACGCCGGCTGAAAGGCCGGCTCGACTCAATTGGTCCCGTTCAGGGGCCAAGCGTGAAGGTTCCAGAGCTCGCGGCAGGGATGAAATATTGTCCCCTGCGCCTGAGATAGAAGATCCCTCCTCACTGGAATCATCCAAGGTGAGCCGTCGAGAAGAGATATTATCTCTGAGAACCATACTCGGGCCGGCCAACGGGGCGCTATCAATAAGAGGCGCAAACCGTGTTGACGGACCCTCGCCAGGACTCCTGGGAGCAGAGCTACCGGAGGGTACGCATAGAGGCGTAAATTGGGCCACGTATGGGCCATCGCGTCCAGACCCAGGGGAGCTGGATGAGTCAGAGAGTAGTAGAGGGGACATTGTGCAGTCTCCTGGGAGGCAAAGAGGTCCACCTCTGCTGTAAAGAATCTCTCCCAGATTCGAGCGACTACTTCGGGGTGGAGTTTCCATTCCCCGTGATTCACAGCTTGTCTGGACAGAAAGTCTGCTCCCACATTCCTGTATCCTGGAATGTGAATCGCGCTGAGGAACTTGTCCTGAGCCCAGAGCAGAACCTGATGTGCTAGCTGATTCAAGCATCGCGAATGCAGGCCGCCCTGGCGATTTATGTAGGAGACTACCGATGTGCTGTCCACCCGCACTAGGACATGGTAGCCTCTCAGCTGCTGGAGGAAATGCTGTAGAGCTAAAAATAGAGCCATCATTTCGAGGCAATTGATGTGCCATGCGAAAAGGTGGCCTCTCCAGCTCCCTTGGGCTGGACGGCCATCCAAGACCGCTCCCCAGCCGGTAAGGGAAGCGTCTGTCGTTAGCATTTTGCGACGACAAGACGAACCTAGAGTGGGACCCAAGGTGTGAAACCGGGGTCTGAACCACATAGAAAGGGTACGAAGTCCTTTGCGCATAACCCTTATCCGCCTTCGGGGATTTGTTCTCATGTGAACTCCCCTGGCTCTTAGCCACAGCTGAAAAGCTCTCATGTGCAAGAGACCCAAAGGTATCACCGTGGATGCAGCTGCCATGAGGCCTTAACATTTTTGTAAGTGATGTACAGTAACTTCTTGGTCCAGCCTGATTTCCTTCAGAGCGTTGTTTATGGATTCAACGCAAGCAGGAGACAGATGTGCCTGCATAGCGATCAAATTCCACCTGACGCCTAAGTATGTTGTCACCTGCGCCGGAAAGAGAACGCTTTTCGTGGCATGGAGTCTCAATCCCAGCGAATGAAGATAGGACGACATCCCGGTGTCGAAGTGCTAGCTGCTGAGACTGGGCCAGGATTAGCCAGTCATCTATGTAATTCAGAATGCGGATGCCCTGGAGTCTCAAGGGAGCCAGAACTGCATCCATGCATTTCGTGTATGTGCGGGGTGATAGGGTAGACCGAATGGAAGAACACGAAATTGGTAGGCTTTTCCCCCAAAAGCGAACCTCAAGAACTTCCTGTGCTGTGGCAAAAGTATGTGGAAGTATGCGTCCTTTAAATCTATTGTCACAAACATTGTCACAAAAATCCTGTGGTTGGATTTGTGAGACAATAGTTTTTATGGTCAACATTTTGAAGTTGCATTTTTTGAGATAGCGGTTCAAACCGCAAAGATCCAGAATTGGACGCAGACTCCCGTCCTTCTTGGGGACCAGGAAGTACCGACTGTAGTAGCCTGACTCCATATCTGGAGGAGGAACCTGTTCTATGGCTCCCTTCTGCAGTAGTTTCTGGAGTTTGGAACTCAGAAAATGCGCCCTTTCCGGTATCACGGAAGTGGAGACCACGCCGTTGAAACGCGGAGGACGATATGTAAACTGGATCCTGTATCCTTTCTCTACAGTCTTTAAAACCCAGGGGGATATGCCTGGCAGTAGCTTCCACGCTGCCAGCTTCTCCGAAAGGGGTACAAGTACTTCTACTGGGCTGGGGGGTGTTAGTGGTTCGGTGTCCTAGAATATGGCAAGATGCGACCGAAGTACTAACGTGTCGTTGGAGACCGGTGTTGTCCGAAACACCAAAGGCGGTGGAAAGTGAACACCGATCTCCCGGGGGTGCCTGGGGGGGGGCATGCTCCTATATGCCTCTCCCCGGGGGGGGTCACCCCCACGGTCCTGAGCTCTGCTCTCAGGAACGCTTCTTTTTCGTAAAGAAGACAGAGCGATCTAATCTCTTGGGGGCGGCCTGAGGGGGGCGCCGTGCCGTACCCCAGTCCTCCCGGGGGGGGGGGGGTTCAGCTACTGACGCTTTCCTTCTGCGCTTCCCGCCTAGCGAGATTCAGATCAGGTCGAGGTTGGGTGGCCGGGCACGGCGTGGGAGAAATTTCCCAAAAGCCTGTTCATAAAGCCTAGCCTCTGTAAATCTGGTGGCGACGGTATTCGCCAAATAGGCCTGAGGGTGAGATGGGAGCATCGAGAACGAATGCTCGATCTTTGTCCTTAATGCCAGTTAGATTTAGCCAGAGGTGCCTCTGCAGACACCAGGGAGGCCATAGAACGGCCAATAGCACGGGCTGTCTGTTTCGTCGCACGCAGGGACAGATCAGTAGCCCGGCGTAATTCTATGAACGCTTCCTGATTCATATTGCTGCTCGTGCTCAGATCATTCAGCAGGTAAGCCTGGTACGCCTGCAAAACCGCCATGGTGTGCAAGGAAGTGCCGGCCTGACCTGCTGCTTGGAACGCCTTCCCTACCAGGGTAGAAGATCTACACGCCATGGAGGGGAGGTTCGGCTTCTTTAGCGAGGATGATGTTCCAGGAGTGAGATAGCCCGCGAGCGTCTCCTCAATCGGTGGCATAATCACATAACCTCGTGCCTTTGCATCAACGATGTTTGAATAAAACGTAGGTACAAAGATAAGGGAAGAAAAAGGATGTCTCCATGAACAAGATAACTCGTTGTGGAGATCATCAAAAAAGGGGAAAGAGCGGCGTTGTGGCGCCATCTCCAGGCCACCCGACAGAAATCTGCCATCTAATTTCGACCGTTTTGGGTGAGCTTGCTCCTGTGGCCAGTCAATGTGTAATCGTTCGACTGCTCGTGTTATAACTTCAAGTAACTCCTCATACTCTTTATCATCTCTAGAGGATCGTTCTGAGGTAGCTACATCCATATCTACAGAAGCAAGAGAGTGAGTCTCTCCCAAACACTCACGAGAAGCACCGAAGTGCGCTCGCGAAGTGGAGGGAGAGAGCGCGTTATCCGGGGAGGGGGCGCGAGAAAGGAGGGACTCCGTCTCTCGTGCCTCGGCCAAATCAACCTGTGATCCCCAGGAGTGCAGAGCGGCTCGTGGCTTCCTAAAGAACGCGAGGCGCGCTCGTAGCACCTTCATTTGGAGATTATCACACTGCTCACACTCTCCTTCAAGTCCAAGGAGAGCGTGGCTTTCACCCAAACATTCAAAATAGAGGTTATGAGTATCGTCTTCAGAAAGACGGTTAAAGCACGGGCATGAGACACTAACTCCGCCATTTTATCTGGTGAGTTTTATTGTTGTTGTTTTTTCTCTCTGTTTAGAATGGCTTTTAAATGCTTGCTGCACACACGCGATCACAATGTCAGCATGAAGACAAATGATCTGAGGTTTGTAGCCGGCTCACTAGTATTTATAACCTCCAGCTGTGTCTAATCAGATGACGTCACCTGACCGAGGTTATATATAGCCAAAAATTTGGCGTGTTTGCACACACATGTTTCACAACCGGCAACATTACAAAATGGTTCCCATAGCGTTTTCACGCAGCATCGAGTAAAAGCCTTTGAAAGGGAACCAAGTCCCAAGTGCAGCTCTCGCTGGCCGGTTATGATGCTGCCTTTTAAAAGGCCAAACAGGAACCCACCAACAGGTGTCCTTGATCAAACTAATTAGGAGGCGGAGCAATTCAATCCCACTTCTGACGCACATGCACATGAGTCGTCACATAGACAAACACATTGATATACAGACAGAGTAGGATAGAGTATAATAGACAGACAGAGAGCGACAGAGAGATTAAGAATGAGACAGACACACATGCAGACAGACAGTAGCAGACAGAGAAATATAAAGATGGAGATTGTGAGACTGAGTATGATAGACAAACAGACAGACAAACAGAGTAACAGAGTATGATAGACACAGAAAGATATACAGGTGGAGTAAGAGAGAGAAAGAGATAATATAATAGACAGACAGAGTGACAGAGCTTAAGAATGAGAGACAGAGGAGTATAAAGATGTAGACTGTGAGACTGAGTGTGATAGACAGAAACAAAGAGAGTAGACAGACAGAGTAAAGGTATTATAGAGAGCCCGACAGAGAAACAGGAAGTATGACAGACAGCCAGGTAACAGAGTGTGAAGGACAGGTAGACAGACAAGGTTACAGAGTATGACTGAGAGAGAGAGACAGAGTAACAGAGAGAATGATAGACAAACAGAAAAATAGAGTATGGCCGAAAGATGGTCTTATGATGATAGACAGACAGAGTGACAGATAGAGAGATTAAGATTGAGAGACAGACAGAGTGGAGAGAAGATAGAGACTGTGAGGCCGAGTGTGATAGATAGACAGACAGACAGACATAAAAATAGAGAGTATGGTAGACGGACTGAGAAACAGAGAGTATGGCAGACAGACAGAGTGATGGATACAATGATCGACTCCTTGTTAGCATGTAAACGCTGCCTTGTTAGCAACAAACGTGGTGTAAAAGCAGCATGTGGGACAGACAGACAGACAGACAGACAGACAGTGAGGTTTTGTTTATCGTATTTTCACTAACACAGTCCCCTGCAGCAGGTAGACAGGTCGAGGTGAAGCTGGAGGCCCGACTACTTCCTGATGTGTTAGCTCATTATTAGCCTCGTAGCTTCAAGCTTTACACACCAAACACGTCTCGCTCGATCGTCTGCTATAAAGTAGACACGCTGAAAGATTACGTCAGCTTGTCGAGAACCCCTCATTTTGCGTTTGTCATTAGTCGTGAGCGATTTTGCTCAGAGAACATGTGCATTCGACACACGGGCTGTGGGAAATACAGGAAGTGAATTACGCTCACCAGAGTCCATTTCTACAAACCGTTAAAAAAAAACAAAAAAAAACTCCAAAGCAAATTCCAAATGGCTTTTAAATTGCTCATGAATCCAGACGCTCACAGATTTATGTGTGAAGCCCGAGGCGACGTTTGCCGTGTGTGCGCTAGCCGGTGAGTGCTCTCGGGGTCATGTGTGTGTATGCGTGTCGCATTGTCTGAGGCTCCGGGGTTCAGCAGGTAATGGATACTTCCCTCACACGCTGAGAGCGAGGCTTTGAAGTGCAGCTCAGCGAAACACAGCACTCATAAAACGAGTGTACTGACGTGTAGACATGGACATGCATTACTCAGGACTCGCCGCTCGCACATGTTAGAGCCTATGGATCTGATTACATGCTAAAGGTCAGCTCGGACTCGCTCTCTCTCCCTCGCTATTCTGTATTAGTTATGCCATCCTGTCAGGACACTCAACATTTTGGCTTTTCATCCCTGTTGATTTTTCTTTCTTTTTTGACATCTCTATTCGGGTTCGACGTGCGCAACGTTTGAAAATATCTAAAACATTTAGTCGAAACGTTCAACAACAACGCTAATGCTAATTTCAGCTAATACTAGAAAAACCTAGCCAGTTTTATCATACAAACAAATTAGCTAGTTACATGAAAACGGCTACTGCGATGCTACTAAATTGCAGCAAAGCTACTAGCGTTGGTATTTATTGCTAGCTATTTTCCAATATAAAGGTTTGAGGCTACGTCTAGGCTAATGATCGTGCTGCTTCACCAAATGCAAAAGCAGATACAGGACAAAACAATGGTATCTTCTGCCGAATGGTTGTTCCTTGAAGTGTTAGCAAGATCAGCCTTAGCTGTAAAAACGAATCAGTGCTCTGTCCTTCATGCAGATGTCCATGCTGGTGAGCAACACTGAGATCAACAAGCAGATGACCAGCGAGAAGATGCTGACTGCACATTCGTTCCTGCCTGGACCTCCAGGACAACCAGGACCTCCTGGTGAGCTTTATCATTTATCACTCTACTGTATTTCTGTATTGCTATTTGACGTCATGCCCATTTTAACATTTATCCCAGACAGTTCTCTCTCTAGGCGGCACGGTGGTGTAGTGGTTAGCACTGTCGCCTTGCACCTCCAGGGTCTGGGTTCGATTCCCCGGCCAGGCTCGATTCCCGTCTCTGTGTGCATGGAGTTTGCATGTTCTCCCCGTGTTTGGTGGGTTTCCTCCGGGTACTCCGGTTTCCTCCCACAGTCCAAAGATATGCAGGTTAGGCTAATTGGTGTCCCCAAATTGCCCGTAGTGTGTGATTGGGTGTGTGAGTGTGTGTATGTGTGTGTGCCCTGCGATGGATTGGCACACTGTCCAGGGTGTACCCCGCCTAGTGCCCTAAGTCTCCTGGGATAGGCTCCAGGTCCCCGCGACCCTGAATAGAAGGATAAAGCGGTATAGAAGATGAATGAATGAATGAGTTCTCTCTCTTTTGCTAGCTAAACATGTTGTTAGAAAGGTGTCTTTGAGCTTCCATGTGCCATGTTTGTCAAATAAATTTTCTTCTGACCTCAACCTGTTGAACATCTAACAAACTACATGACTTCTTCTCATGTCGAAAGCTCGAGTTCACGTTAAGTTGCATGTTAGCGCACCATAAATCAGCGCGCACTTCACTTCTCTAGTTACCTGATGATTCGAGATTTTCCCCTTTGCAAGGTTTTCACCTGTTTCCTGTTATAAGAAGAGAAATCTGGGAGATCTGCATCCGTCCTCAAGTGCAGACATTGAACCTCGAAGTGGTGTATGATTTCATAGTAACCAAAAATTACAACTCTGGGCATAACGATTACAGACCAAGTTCTTGACCTGCAATTTTATTCAAACCCAGACTCGAAAACCTCTGGAACTGATTTTATTACCATTCAGGGAGATGTTAGATGTCTGCCGTGCTTGACATCGAGATTGTATGAAACAATATTTTACGCTCAAGTTACGCTTTTCCCAGCTCGGTTAGCCTAAATGCTACGGTTATGCTAGTCATGTAGTATTACAGAATGTTATTTTGACAACTTGTTTCACTTGTCATATCTGTTATGCCATTCTCTCTCTCTTTCTCTCTCTTTCTCTCTTTCAGGCGTTCCTGGTCCTAAAGGTTCTCCTGGACCTCCTGGGAGAGCTGGTGTTCCAGGGCTACCTGGTCCTCGGGGTGCAATGGGGCCCATGGGTCCCTCACCGGACCTCACACACATCAAACAGGGCCGACGTGGACCAGTGGTGAGACTCTTCACACTATGACGTACACAGAAACAATTCCATGACATGCTGTAATATGAGGACCTGGTCAAAGAATCACTAAAAAGAACCTAACCGAAACAAAAATGAATGAGAATGAGGAATATAATTTTTAGACAAGAAATGATAATAGAAACATAATTATATACTGTGTATATATAATGTTTAATACTAAATGATTGAATAAAGTTAAAAAAAAAAATTTTTTTAAGATGAATAGATCATAAGCTTTGAGGTTTGTGTTCAAAGAGTCGTACATTTTTTTATCAAAAGCATTAAAGTACAAGTGGATTTATACCATCATAGCTTCAAAACTTACGGCTCACATTTTGGTTTGTGACCTGAACCTTAATTTGAGTCTTCAAAGTTTTTGATTTGTAACAACACCAATTTAAAATGGACAACATTTTGAGTTTAAGTTGCATGACATTAACTTTGCAGTCCAGGTCAAAATGTGAGTCCTGGGCTTTCAAGTTGATGTAGAAGTCATGAGCCTTTGATTTAAAGTCTGAATGAAATTGCAGGCCACAAACATTAAAGTTTTGATTTGAGTTGTGAGTCAGAAGCTTTAAAGCGAAGTTCTATGTTTTTAAGCAATTCAACATGTGAATCATGGACATTGAGGTACGAGTCAATCTTTTTATTTAAAAGATACTATAAAAGTATACTACAGTAGTAAACTATAATGTTTGATTTGAGTTGTGAGTCATACTGTATGCTTTGAAGTGTGAGTTAAAATGTGAGTCATAATAATGAATGAGTCACTGAAAGTCATAAATTGATCTTTGATGTTTGTGCCAAGTCTGTGTCGAATTCTGAGGCGAATTGAACAACACTTGATCAGTTTTATACAATACTAACGTATTTACATTTTAATACTATTAATACTAAATATACTAAATATCCATCCATTCATCTAGGAACCTCTGTAGCCCAACTAGGGACTTTGGAGACCAATGGTGACTATTATATTTCTTGACCTCCTGTCAGCATTCACACACTCGTTCACACACTCGGGTAATTTGGGAACGCCGATTAGCCTAATCTGCATGTCTTTGAACTGTGGGATGAAACTGGAGTACCCGGAGGAAACCCACAAAGCACGGGGAGAACATTCAAACCCCATGCACACAGACCCAGAGGACCTGGAGGCGCTAACGACATTGCTAACCATTACACCGCCATGCTGCTATAGTAAATATAGTAAACAATAATAATAGTAAACTTTAATTTTATATTATAGATTCATGATGGGAACAGTCAATTATGTGCTTATTCCTTAAACAAGGAATCAAGAAAGTGCTGACACTGGAGACTCCTTCCATTAATGTTAATAAACACGCTCTTACAGAAAACCTTTCCGTATTAACAAATATTTTAACGTCTCTTTAAGTAGTAGTCTGCCATACAAGACTGATCAACCAATCAGAATTGAGGATGCAACAACTCTGGTATAAATTATTTACATTTATTTTTCTAAATGATATGTCACAGTGAAGACTAAAGACAGACAATCAGGTTGTTATCTCAATAGTCCTCCAATAAAGCGTCCCGCATAGAAGCGTCCCGCATCGGAGTGTCGGCTTTGTGAGTTCTGAAATCAAAGCCGGGTTCGTGAGAGCCGCAGGTGTCCAGCTCACCATCAGGTCGAGTTTAGATCTCTGACCTTCACTGACCCTCTGGATAGAAAACCGCTGCAGCTGCAGAGGGAAAACTGGAGCAGAACCCCAGCACTTTCCCTCCGCAGTCCTTCTCCTCATGTCCAACGGAGTGTGAAATGCCACGATAAACCCAGTATAGTGCAGGAACGATGTGTGCCGGTGTACATTACTGCTGGTTTTACAATATGATGAAATTTCCTAAAACAAGAACACAGGAAGTGACAACACACCAGCGCTAGCACAGGCCTAGCAAACAGAACAGCAGGATACTCGCATGACTACGGCTGGCGAACTAGCAAGCTAACAATATAATTACTGTTACCTTCATAGTTGTAAACATTGAAATGGAATAAGTGTTTATCGTTAACGTTGTTTAATGTTGAAATGACCTTTACCTCAGACCAGTGTTGGAGGAATAAAACCGTATTTATGAATCACTGAAACGTTACACACTCGACACCCTGCAGTTCATCACACCACCGATGAACGCCGCAAACGCCGCTGCTTTATTTCTTGATTTTTGGCTTTACGTTCTGTGTCGGGGAAACCGGTTAAAATATGATGTTATGGAAAAGTTAAGTGACCCAGAATCAGTCCAGTGTCCTCTGTGTGTAACACCCACACACACACACACACACACACACACACACACACACACACTCACACACACACCACATGCTGGGTTTCTGTTCAAACGTTTCATGAAGTTGAAGGAAGTAGTTACGATTGTGTTGTTAAATTTGCTTTTACTAAAATAAATAAATGTATTATATGTTTTATTATTACATTTACATTTGGTCATTTGGCAGACACTCTTATCCAGAGTGTCTTAAACTGGGTTTTTAGGTTACTAGTATTTTTTATCATTATTAGTATTTTTATAAAATTTTATTATTTATTATTAGTTTTATTATTATTATTATTATTATTATTATTATTATTACATGTATGTATTAGATCATGTTTAAAATCGTTTATTGATATTTTTTCTTTGTATTATTATTATTATTATTATTATAGTAATTAATTAGTAATTGTTTATAATTATGATTTAACAAATATGTTATTGTTATGTTTTAACATATATATTGTTGATATCAATTGCTTTAAATTACTTAAATTGTATTATTATTATTAGTTATTTACATTTATTTTATATTTACTTTATTGTTATTATTAGATAAATGGTTACCGTCACTTCTGTCATTACTCAGTAATTATTTACAAAGTTAAATAACTAATATGTTGTATATAACTGCATGTGTCATGGCCTGGACAAAAACAACTCGTCATTTCAGAAGGGTCAAATATTTCGGCTGCATCAAGCAAAGAAAACAACTTAATTGAACGTATTGTTTGTTCACTGGGTTAAGAACGCTTCAACACATTATCAAAATCTAGAAAGACAGTGTTAAACCGTCAACCTTGTGAAAGTAATGTGGTCGGAAAAAATCATGCAAGGAGGAGATCACATAAACGCTTGGTAAAATTGCATGTTAAAAAATCAACAGTTCAAACCAGAGCGGTATTTAATAGTGACAGTAAGAGTACAGTATTTCCATACACACACACACTCACACACACACACTCACACACACAATGTGATGAGATCTCACAGGATTGGGACTAAACAGCTGTGTGAGAAAACCACTTGTCAGTGAGACTCATCGGAAAAACGTTTGCTATAGAGCATAAAGACTGGACTTTGGGGTGATGTGGAAAAAGGTCATGTGACCTGATGTCCAGACTGACCCTATTCCAGAGTGATGGGCGTGTCAGGGTAAGAAGTGAAGGACATGAAGCGATGCTCCATCATGTATCGTGTCCACTGTACAAGTCCTCTGGAGACAGTGTTATGATCTGGGGTTGATCAGGTGATCAGGTCGAGACTCAGTAACGTTATGGGGCAATAAAATGAAGTCAGCTGACGACCTGAATGTACTGAATCACCTGGTTATCACGTATATGGAGGGTTTCTTCTCAGGATTTAATGTGTGTAAGAGCAGCTCTGGGAGCACGAGGAATCATTTTGACATATGAACTGGACGCCAGCATTTGTGTGTAATCAGAGTTAAAGGTCACTAAATGAAATCTTGGAGTGTGTTGTTTTTTTTTGGACAGGTAGTGTATTTTAATGTATTGTGTGTTATGTGAATTGTGTATTTAACATTGTGTGTGTATCTATGTGTAGGGTCCTCCCGGTGCTCCAGGCAGAGATGGCATGAAGGTACTATGTGTGTGTGTGTGTGTGTGTGTGTGTGTGTGTGTGTGTGTGTGTGTGTGTGTGTGTGTAAGCTCCCCTGGAGTCCTATCAATAATAAAAAAATGACACACATAACGAAAGAAAAATCTTTGTGTGTGTGTGATTAAACTGTAAGATTCCAGCAGTTGAAACAGAATGTTGTTTTGTTTCATTTGTAAGCCAAATATTTCTCAAGTTTTATTTGAATGAGTCACACTCACTCACACACACACAAAACAATGCTAATGTAGCGCAGATTTTATTACCCCAGCTCACAAGCTGTAACGACAGACTGTTATACAATATTTATAGAAGAGTCAAGAAAAATCAGCCGTGCTCGAAAACACAGCAACGTTAATACACAATATTAAAACACTTCAGAAAACAAGTATTTTTCCTCCCACACCGTTGTACATGATGGAGAAACGCTCTGTAATTGGCTCTGTAAGCTTAGGGGTGTGGTCATTCGTCCATCCATCCATGAGGGGGCGCAGTTAATTAAACATAACTAAATTTAGACAACACCAGCTACGTTTACATGGACCCTAATATTATATTGTTATATTGAGAATAATCGTCCAATTAGAATAAAATAAATGTAGTATGTTAACTCAAAACAGAACTGTATTTCTATTAATGACCTACAATGGTACGTCGACATATTAACACACTGCCTAACAAATGTTCCTCTTAAGTATTGAAATTTTGCCTCTGTGTACAAAGCATTTTCGGCATACACACAAACCGAGCTGAACCGAACGCCGTTGCTTTTACAGCAGTAACTTTTTTGCATCAGTGGAAAGCCAAGCGAAGCAAGTTTAAGTTTTTTGGAATGTTTTTTGGCAACTTGTACAAAATTTAGTGAAGACGTAGCACCATGGATCCCAAGAATGTTATCGAGGACGGTAGCAAGAAGAAAAGAGAGCCGGCTTTCAGTTTTGTTTTTTAAGCAGTTGGTGCCAAGAGGAATCATAAATTACGGTTAAATGAGATGTCTTTTCTAAATGTTTTGTTTTTATATGCAAAAAAACATGGCTGGAACGGATTATCTTCATTTACATTATTGTCTATGGGAAAATGTGCTTTGTAATCAGAATTTTCGCCTCTGCAACAAATTAAATTCGTATGCCGAGGTACTGCTGTACTTGAGTCACCGATAATCGGTTTTCAGTCACGATTTCGCAACGTTGAATTGCCATCATTTTATCTCTAGACACGTTGTCTTTTTTATGTTACTTGGCATGTCCTGGCCACTAGGGGTGCTGTTTGAGAACGGTGCCTGGGCCACATTAATAAAGCGATTTATTAAGCGATCCATAACTGGTCATCGTCAAGTATATCTTCAAATATATGATTTACAGTGTGTTTCTTATTTTACTAAATAGAGTCAGCGCCAAAACTATTGGCACCCTGGTTTGTTTTATATTATTCACATAAAAGTTTAATTTCCCCTATTCCCAGAATAAGAAAGTTATCACTAATTAGTCTTTTCCCAGTGTGAACTGCAGTACAAGGTCAGCTTCACAACTTTTGAGTGTGTGTTAGTGTAGGTGCACACACACTCACCATTCAGACCTTGTTTGTAGGCAGAAGGTTGCTGTTATGTTTTTCAGCTCCCCAGAGCCGAATCGAGAACATCTGGCCGCGCTGGCTGCCCCTGCGCGACCTCACGACCTTCGCTAATCCTTTCACCGAGGTCGAACGTCCATACCGTTAACTTCGTCATACCTCCACCCAAATGAGCTAGAGCCCGACTCCAAATGGAGCGAGTAGTGTGGTGGAAATTCTGAAAACAATATAAAGACAAGTAATTCATACACTGGGTAAGAGCAAAGTAACAAAGGTTTTATTTCAAACTTCTGCAGAAGGACCAGTCTCATACAGCAAACAGTTGCAGCATAGAGAAAAGGTAATCTCTTTCTCTAGCTGACCTATTTTATACACAAACATCTCTGCTAACATAATCAACGCCCCGTACGTGAAGTTCCTGCATTCAAACTCATGACTCTTTATCTGACCCAGACCAGATGTCTATACTTTATCATTTATTCATGGACAACTACAATCAGGTTGTTTCTATTCTGTTCTCGGCCTTGTGTCTCTAAGCTTCGACAAACAAGTTCAAACTTCTACGGCCTACGTTACACACTTACTACAAGAATCAAATAGGATTAATACATAATTAAAATATGATTTTTCCATTACAGTAGCCAGTGCTGGGATAACAGTCACACACATACTGTATACACACACTTTGTTGGCTTCGTCCTCAGTGTTTAGTGATTGAGATAAAAAAAAATTAAAGCAAGCCAAAGGAAAGAAATATTGAGGGAATTTAAAGCTTGTTTTTGTTTCCCGCGTGACGGCGTAACAATAAGCCATGCTGTACGACTGCTCCACTGTAATCACACTAATGTAAATATTTTTTTGGATCCTCCAGGGGGAGAAAGGGGCTCCTGGACCTTCCGGACCTCCGGTAAGAACCTCCCATCGTGTGCCACCTCTTCTCACCATGTTTCTCTCCGGTCACCTTTTCTTGTTACAGATATATATATCTGTCTCTAGTACCGTTGACCTCTGATCTCTCGATCACACACCATGCCAGCTCTCTACTTCCTGTTTCCGATATTCAAGCCCTTCAGGTCACGTTCTGGTATCTGGTGCTTGTGTGTTTCCTCGTGTCGACTGTAGGACTGTACGCAGATTGCTGTTGAGCTGAAGCGGATTGTGAGAATTTATTTTGGCGCAGATCAGGTTAGGAGCCAGTGTGACCCCATAAGGACGGAGGTCAAAAGCTCTGCTGGGAGTCGTGACGATCAAGCCTTCTATCAGCACGTCGTTAGAGTGTGAGCTACTGCCGTGCGGCCGTATTGAGCGCTGGGGAAAGTTCTAGATGAACTCCACAAGCAGTCATTAGCTGCTCTGCCAAACATCACATTTTTTTGTGCGTATTTTAATAATTGCCAAAAATAGAGATGTTGAGTAATGGCTACTGGTACATTATTCTGACAACATGATGTCATTGAAAGAGCGTCGGCCAAACACGGCCACGGGCCGTCGAGATCATCCGCCACTGTACGAAGTGAATAAACTACTAAGTTGGGTTAATCAATGTAACAAAGATGGCCGTCAGGGTCAAACGTTATCGGGAAAATGGATGCTTTATTTCCTTAGATGACAGGATACTTAAACTCATAGCCAAAATAAAAACACTTTCACAACTGAGTGAAAAGCTAAGCAGTAAGTAAGTAAGTAATAAAACACTCCACGTCATTCTGTTTTAGAAAACTAATCAGTGATAGTGATGAATTAAACCATCGATTTCCTATAAGAGTAAATGTTTTATTCCTCTCAAACCACAACACCTTGTCAGCAATTACAGTTTTACTATATTAAACAGACACATCATATAGTTTTATCGATTTATTGCTATGTTTAATGTTGAGGAACATCCAAAAATCAAGCTAGTTTGGTGTGGAAACCTACAGCGTTACCTGTGCTGACACTGGAGACTCCTTCCATGCGTTATTCAAACATTTCTGTACAGAATTCCTGATTAAACATGATTTAATCCGTTTATTATCAATAAAAAGACTGTATGCGTCCGTATGTGAACGAGACGTTTCTATAGAAATAATAAGGTATTAGAGCGAGCGCATTATTACAAACCTGCACTACGTACAGAGCTGCGGTTCTAGAGAATTAATCAACGCCTTGTGCCCAGTCCGAGTGAGTGTTGTAGGGCGTTTAGGATGTCCAGAAGACAGATGTTTTTGTCTCTTGCTTTCCCCTGCAATGGAGTCCGATGCTACCAGTGCAGAAGAAGCTGTGGTGATTTGTAACAGAGTTCGTTCAAGAGGTCAAAGGTCAATGGACATTTTCCTGACGAATACACGGCTTTTATTTATGAAGGAGGTTCAGGCAAAGAAATATGGCTCAGGGATGATTTATATGACAACACTGGTTTTTACATTGACTCGTAAATACGGCCTGTGTTGCGTGAAACATATTTAATTATAATTATGATGGAGAGCTTTAGGAATTGAGAACAGATGGGATTTTGGAGATGTTTTAGAGTCTATACAGCATTACACAATCTTTATGTCTGCACAGTCATTTAGATTTGCAGAGGTCCGAAGTTGAAAACGACTAGTACTGTTGGTTTCCTGTTATATATTAGATGCACATTTGCACCTGCAAAGCCAACAGTTTTAAAATAACTTCAGTTTTTTAAGAAAGTCACTTTAATTTATTAGTAAAACACAACATGTAATTTTTGTGTTGTATTTGTATTGTATGTTGTGCATTTTGTCTGTCTTACTAATGTTATAATGTGTGTGTAATCGTACACTTTAGTTGTTCTCTTCTGGGAGTCTCTGAACAAGCGAGAAACACAAAAACGTCCTCTTCTACTTCATCTTGTACTTGATAAAGTCCTCACACCTTATGTTTTAGTAAATCATCAAACATCAGCAAACTTTTTAAACTTTCACACACATTTGTTATTTTGGTTGTTAGTAAATCAGGGTTTAAGTAGATTGTTACTGTCACGAAACATACTAAAGATTATGAATGTCTAATAGCTTATTATCATCTTAAAACATAATTTGCTAGCTAGGTTAGAGATTAGAGACAGGAGATTAGTGCTCAGTATGTGGGATATTCGTAAATCAGGAGTCGAGGCACTAGAAGTCTCCATCCCAGTTGTTCCTAGAACATGACACATGAATCAAGATCTAGAACAGAAATAATTTAAGGGTTGTAACTGATTTTCCAAAAATGAGGAATATTCAGTGATTAAATCCCATGATGCACTCCAATAACATATCTGGTGTGTTGTACTGTTCAGGGACCACCAGGATCGTTCGACTTCCTCTTACTGCTCATGGCCGACATCCGTAACGACATCGCAGAGCTGCAGCAAAAAGTCTTCGGTAAGCAGATTCCGTCCCCCGCCGAGGATTTCTGGAAGGACGCCGTGGACCTCGGCTCCGGAGAGGACTTCAAGTCCAACGGTCATGTAAGGAGGAAGCGGAAATCACCTGGCGCTTCTGCTGATCCTGACTGGAAGATCTGAGAAGTTTTTATTTACAAAAAAAGAAAAAGAGTCACAAACTGAGAACGGTGTAAATAATGTTTATTTAACTGCATACTCTTTTAAGTGAAACCCTGAATGTATTTCTTTGTATGAAATTCTATTTTTTTAACATAAAAGATGTACATATTTATCATCCTCGCAGTCTGAATGAATCCTTTGTAATACAGATAACGTTACGGAGGGTGACCACTTGGGCTTCGATTCGTCCGTTTGTTTGCTGCTACACATGGCTAGTCTGAATGAATAAATCATTTTCTAGGTTACAAAAAATGTAATCAGTCGTTAGCACGATTCATGATTCAATGATTCACAGACCTAAAGCACTTTTTCGACATCATTATGTCATACACATCATCGTATCAGATGCTAACTGCCTGACCCGAATCGTTTCTTTCCTAGAACACAGATGAAATAATGAATGAGGACACTTGCAAGCCGATTCATGATTCATCAGGAAAGATTCATTCATTACCACAACTTGTCCAGGCCACACATGTAATCTATTACATTTGCACTTATTCACATTTGTTTAGTGCTGCAGATGACTAACAGTCTGAACAAATCAATTGCTAGACTATAAATAACATAATTGAAGATGAAAACTTGGAATTTGCTTCATGAGTCAGGATTCATCTCGAACGAATCACTCATTCACTGACACACCCATAACCTTAATACGAGTTATTTCAACTCCTAACATTGTATAAATCCATTCTTTAGACACTAATAGTCCTGACTGTCTAGTTATTGTGATTTCATTTTCTGATAGCAAAAATCGCTAGCATTAGCTTTGTTAAGTAGCTATCAAACTAGCTCTCGTTAACGTCATTAGAGTGTAATATTAGTATATTTTTCTCATGGGTTTATTCATTATCAGCAGATTTGACTAAAAATAACATTACCGTGACAACAAAAACTATTTCAACAACCATCAATCAATCAGCAACATTATCCAAGTCTTGTGTGCTTGCTTAGCACGCAGGTCCTGTGAGGTTTTAGCTCAACTAAAAGCTTGAAACTAGCCAGCTAATGCTATATATGTGGATCACGTTTGCGCTGATGAGCTGTCTCTAATGGACGTGATTAACTAGCTCAGATTGTTCTATTGAGTTCAAATAAATTATTGAGCTTTCAGAGCCACGATGGCGTCCTCGGGTTTAGTGTGGACATCTTGGACACGTCCACAAACAAGAAAGCTGTGCAGTTTCTGTTTCTCTTCAGCAACACGCTCAGGGTCTATATGCGACGAGTGCATAAGGTGCTTCCAGAGTTACATCGTCTTTTAAAAGTGTTAGTTTAGCCGAATAGCACTCCCCGCTAATCCTTAATAATATTTAAATGGTCCGAGCACGGAGTGTGATGGTGGTCTCACATACCTCTCTCATCTCTCCCTTACACACACACACACACACACACACACACACACACCACATGTTCCCACTGTCCTATAATTCTCTTTCTTGTCCTGTAAATCTTTTTTCAATTTTCATCTCCATCATGTTCATCTTGTGACTGTGGTGTGTGTTTGACCTTCTGCAACTCTGCGCTGACCTTCAGTGTTTTTGCTGCATAACTTATCCTCAGTGGTGGGCAAAGTACACAAATCCTATACTCGAGTAAAAGTAAAGATAGCCCAGGTTGAATATTACACTCAAAGAAAAATAGAAGTCCTCTATTCACTTGAGTGCTTGAGTTTAAGTACAGATGTACTCGCCTTCAAAGCAATTTACTTAAGGATCAAAAGCGCTGAGTTTGTTTTCGCTCAAAGTCGTTTCGCTTTTTCATAGCAAAATCTCTCTCTCTCTCTCTCTCACTCTCTTCTTTGTGACTGTAACCATGCTGTATAGCTGACCTCTCCACTTCGGATCTCAAACACCTGTAACGGTTTTAAGCGTGTCAAGAGAGAAATGCAATCACGCATAATTGTCAGCAGGTGGTGAAATTCCAGCTGTTTATGTAGTAATGTAGTTAAGTATAAGTACAGATATTTTCTGTAGGATTTAGTTGAGTAAAAGGAAAAAGTATCCACCAATAAAACTACCCAAGTAAAGTACAGATATGGAAAATGGTACTTAAGTACACTAACGAAGTAAATGTACTTAGTTACCTTTCACCTCTGATTATTTATTCCAACAAAATTCCTGTTAAATTATTAACAGCAAAAAAAAAAGAAACATCAAGAGGAGATTCCTAAGGTTATTATGATTATTATTATTATTAGTAGTAGTAGTAGTAGTAGTATATATACCTGCGTATTAATAATTTTTTTTATTTATTTATTCTCAATTAATTAAGTAGCATTATTAGACTATCAACTCGATTTAATTACATTTTATTTATATAGCTCTTTTAACAATGGTCATTGTCTCAAAGCAGCTTCACACAATTAAAAGAAGATTATGGAAATGTGTAGGAGAAAGTAAAAGAAAAAATCTGTTTATAATTATAAATTAATGTTAATGAAGTTAATTCATAATGGTTATAATAAGTATTTTTATGCCAAAAAGTTCTATATTAAAATAACATGTAACATGCAATTAAAGCTTATTTTAGCATTTTTATGCATTTATGCAAACGTCATAAATCAAATACATTCTGTTGATTTTTATTTGTCCCAATCTGAAATAAACACCAATTCTTTACAGCATGAAGCGTTACAGAGTGTAAAAGCATTCTCTCCACCTTCCTCTTCTTCCTCCACATCATTTCACGCTCGGTCGATCTCGATCCTGCAGTAATGAGCCGTGAGTCGCGTTAAACCTCCAAATTCACCTAAAACCCTCTCCCTCTCCTCCACCGAGACCTGAACGACACCGGCTGTGATTTCTGCATGAGGGGAAAAAGCAACATTTTCATTTCCATTCCACAAACATCAGTGTGATTAGGATGAAAAAAAAGAAAACGAAACACACAGGATGGAAACAAGTGGAGGAGGAAAATGTCATTCTAACCTGTGAGAGTGTTTAACACTTAGTACTCAGTTTGCAATGTCATTACATTACAAATACATTTATGGATCATTAAAAACCTTCAAGACGTTTTTGTCTCCAATATGCATCACAAAATCATAAACATGTGCAAATTATCATTCCTGGGTGAAAAAAATTTAATCTTCCTTTCAAAAAGTTATATGATTAAATCGTGCTCTCATCAAGAAAATCTAAGCAATTTAAACATTAACAATTATCAAAGAATGAATGCATGAAATAAATAAATAAAAATCATTATTAAATAGACCTACACAAAAAAATTGAATAAATTAAATATCTACTGTATATTAAAACAAAAGCTACCACTGCCTGAAAGTTCTTTGGAAAACATTAGTTAGGGTTATTTAAATACATATATTATATAATATAGTTTTTTAAAAAACTATTCATCTGTCTGTTATAAAATAATATGGTACAAATTGTAATATTTTCCTTCAGATATTGCTTTAAAATTAAGGTTCTCCACATGAACAGAGGCATAACATAAAATTTTTCTCCCTTTATTGCATTTATATACATAAAAAAATATAATAAGGATAGTCACAAGTTCACCAAGTCATGAAAAGAAGAAGAGCTGACATCTAAAGTCAACTTGCTCAAAATTTAATCGGGAAGCTCAAACTTGCCATTTGTTCTGATTAGTTTCTCAAGAACGGAAAAGCACAAAGAAACAGCAGTTAAGTTTTTGGAACTGTAGAAGGAAACAGGGATTTAAAGACACTTAAATATATAAAAGTAAATATGTTTAGCTGATCAAAAAATTAACAACTATTACATGAAAGTCTATGTATTTAGAATTATTGTGCATTTACAGATGTTTGTTTTATTTAAGATTTTCTCAGAAAAATCAAGAATTCTGTTTGTTGGTGAGGTAAGGTTTAATATAGAGTTAATAATGTTAGAATTTAGATTTGAACATTTTTAATTTTAGAATTTTTTATTATTATTATTATACAACAGTCTTTCATTTTCATGTTCTTTTGTCATTTTTATGCATTACTAAAAAAAATTATTTACTGAATGAAGTAAAGTACTTGAACCGCTAGGTGGCAGCAATTACAGGCGGCTTCCACAGCATACTGAACCAGGGAGAAGTTTGAGTTTTGACCAGAAGGTGGCAGCAAAAGCCAAACTTTACAACTACTTTTTAATTGCTGTTGATGATATAAAATAGAGATATTATAGAAACTTACGTTACACAGAACTAATACTAATAATGATAATATTACACACGTAAATGAAATACATTTTAGAATTTTTTTAAATTTATTAATATTTTCAATATTTGTGATATAATTTATATGATAAATTATATAAATATTTAGGTGAGAAAACACTGAAATGTGATGTTTGGGGTGTTTTATTTAATGAAGGAGGGCAAGGCAGATTCAAATTATTAATACAAAAAAATAATATATACAGTTCAACTCTATCTGCTTTCAAAATAAACTGTAAAATAAAAAAAAACATATATTTGAATAAAGACAGAATTTTCATGCTCTGACATTTTGCTTCTGTACATCACCACAACAGATACAAAAGTCCCTCGATTTTTTAGGAGTTCAGATGTAATTGGGCAAAAATGTAATAATCGTAAATATTACTTTTTTGTATTTAAATGCAAAAACTTTGCAGTCATTGAAACCTGGAACCCATAGACATCATCAAATGCTGAGACATGCACACACACACACACACACACACACACACACACACTCAGACACACACACTATACATATTTGGACAATGACACAATTTTTACATTTCTTCCTTTGTACATGTCTGCACGTGTTCATGATCAGTTGTAGTTTCTATGTGAAATGCAACAAAAATATAAAAGTATTGAAGTTAATGTTGAAGTACATTAGTAAGTTAAAGATTTTTGAAATATCCGAAAATCTTATATTATTTTTCTACATCAGCAATTTGAACAATTATAATTTTTCATTCATTAAAAAAGACACCAAATCAAGTAAAGTTATGTTGAATGTTGTTGAACATCAGATTAGTTTCTATTCTCACTTGTGCTATAGCAGCTGTAAACATCGTTCATGTTAGATCTTTACCGTTAGATCTGTAAACATTGTTCTTTTGTTAAATCTTTACCTCTTTCTGTTAAAAACACACAACATCACCAGTTCAACCATTTCCATTTAAGGTGGATGATCTGGTATACACATCTTTGTGAATGAGCTGTTGCTATAGAAACGATCACGTAATAGATTAAGAGGGCATTGATATTACATTTATATAAGAATAATTGTATTAAAGAATTAAAAGTGCAGTAATAAAGTGTGATTAAGACCAGCTTAATAGAACATGTTACTCAAAACCATTAACCTGGATTGAATACGTGTTTTGAGCCTGTAATTAGTGTGACATTTCTGAGCCTGTAATTAGCGCTCTATGGAAATGAGACGAGGTTAATGAAGTGTGTAAAAAGAGGTGCATGATTAGCGTCTTTTAGCTCATTCGCTGCTTTCACTGTTCGAACACAAACACATGGTGTTGTAACACAAACAGCGCAGGCCGGTCTTATCCTGATCCCCACTGTTCAAACGCAGATGGACAGCTTCCTGAATGAAGGACTTGGTCTTTACGGCAGCCCTCGGGGGATGTCTCGCTCACTGGGGTGGGTGAGGGGAGCGTGAGGAGGGGGACAGGCCGGGACGAGGACACAAACACTCACTTTCAATCGCCCCTGCTGGTGGAGGATAATGGGTAATGAGGGACACTCCAGAGAGAGTGTGTGACCTCTGAACCCTGGGCTGAGGTCACTCGGGATCGTCCGGCTGCGACTGGTCAGCTAGGAGACTAAGTGGAAATGTAGTTTGAACCAATCAATTGGGTTCAGGTTGTGATCAAAAAAGCAAAGGTAACTACTGGTTACAAGCAGAAACGCATCTCTGAACTAGAACAATATACTGTATTACTAATAATTCCTAAAAATATGCAATATGGGTGCAAACTGCTCAGTTTCAGTCAAGGTTTTTCAGTAATGTTTGTATTTCTCCTACATGCATCTAGGTTCTGTTTAGACACCAGTTTAATACATATAAATAAGTAAGATTTAGAATTTTTTTCTACTCATATACATAATTCTCCAATGAGCATCATTAACTTTTCCCCAGAACGTTTCCTTTGTTTTTGTTTCCACCAGATATTCATTAAGAAGTTAAGTCTCACAGCGAGGAGGAAACGTGACATTTAAATGACAAAAGAGATGCAAATGCTCCCTTTCTGCTCGGACACAATGCACTCTGTTGAGAGCTAATGGATTACTTAATGTGAGAATAACACTACAAATTAGCCAGGGCAAATATTTGGCCAGCCAATTATACGACCACAGAGCCAGAGGAAGTTATAAAGAAAGTGGTGGATTTTTATGGATAATGGGGTTTACAGGAGCGTACCGTTACTCCTTAAACCTGGAGGATTTCTAGATTTATCAATTCTATTTATCAAAGCAATTTCCCTTTGGGATTAATAAAGTTCTTTGAATCTTGAATCTTGAATCTTGAATTTATTTCTAGGGAGAGTAAAAACTCCCTGTGTTTTATCGAATCCCCCGCTACACTGATGCACTAAACCACCATTTGACTAGTGCTTGGACACCATCAAGTTTTTTAAGGATCAGTCGTTCCTCTAGCTGCATGCTCACAGGAACAACTGCAAATGGTTCCAACCCACTTCGGCTGATATCGACTTTCATGTGCTGCTTTCTTGAAAACAGAATTGTTTCTTAAACAATTTGCACCGCTCAGATGTTTTACTGCGGCTAAGAGTCTCATCACTGTACTGTGTATAAGTTCCTCTTTAAATGTCACTTTCACATCTTCATTCACCAGAAATTTCATCACAAGTCCTAATTTCAGTTGTACGTCCCTTGTGGAATTTATTGGAATTTATTTAATTTACCACTTTAAAGCTGGAATGTAAAGGAAGGTTTTCCATCATAACAAATTTGACAGTTTGAGTGTTTTATTTTATTTAGAAAAATACGGGCACTGTATAAATTTGCATTTATTCAGCACAAAATGTTTTAGATTTTTCATTCACTTAAATTTTATGTAATCAGGTAAACCGGAAACAATTTAACAAAGTCAACATGTTCTAATGATTTTATTATTTTTTTCTTTTTGTTACAAATGTACATTATTATATACATTAAATCCATCATGAATTAATTGCTATTGTAACAATATTTCATTAGTTGTTTTTCATGATGATAAAATAAAAATCTGACAATCTGATATCAAATATGATTCACACATCATTATTAATCATAAGTCAAAAGAGTAACATAAATATTTCCCTACACATTTCTATTCAATTCTAATTTATTTCTCACATGGAAGGCTTTCATTTCACTCACTGATTCATTGTATAAATCATGTTTTTATATTTATTTTTGTTATTAACTGAATAAGAAACAAAAAAACAGATATGGTTACTTTTTCGTTTTTATATTTTTCCCCTCGTTCTTCTTTCTAACGTCCCAGTAGAAATTTTTGATTGTCAAAATTTTGTAGCAATATTAATCTGCCAATCTCATGGAAAGTGTAAACGGACTTTCATGTTACAAAATGTTGCTACATGATCTAACAGACGCATACGATTGGCTACTCTCAGCATGATTGACAGGAGAGTATAAGACAGCACAGCAAATATAAAACTGTACATGTTTGACTGTTGAGTTACAATCTTTGGATGATATTAATTTAATGCTAATAAAGAGATAAAGTAGTAACGTCACCATGCAGTCAGGCTAGTTTCTAATATTAATAGAGGAATTTTACATAATGGACACTTCAGAGTGTCAGAAGTTCAGGACCTCCAACCGATTTCCTCGTACACTTTATTTTATTTTATTTGACCTAAGAATGTTCTACACACAAGGGACCTCCAGTGTGTGTGTGTGTGTGTGTGTGTGTGTGTGAGAGAGAGAGAGAGACAAAGCCGTAAAGAGAGAGAGAGAGAGCACATGTATTGAAACATTAGGCTGAAGTGGTCCAACACTGTCCTGTGTGAAGCCTTTTCTCACTATTCACGCTCACTAAAGTGCATTCAGGAGAGTGTGCTTCTCTCTCACTCTCTTTCTCTCTCTCTCATTCACTCCTTATTTCTAACCATGACAAAAAATAAAATAAAACCCAAGTACTCCAAAAAAAAAATAAACAATACGGAAAAGATTCCTTTATCTAGACGAGTGCTCACCTCTGCGCTCCCAACTCGCTTTTCAGATACCTGCACGCAAGAGAAAGGGGAAAGTTGAGAGAAAGCCAGAAACAAAGAGATCTCCTCAACTTTCCTCCATCCCCCCGTCCTGCTCGAGGAGGACTCTTTTATTCATCCAAAGCCTCTCATTAACTTTGCTCATGCTGTCTTGCTCTAGGGAGGAAAAAAAGCCACCAATTAGTCGCTCATCAGCTCCAATTAGAGAAGACAAAACATGGGGGGGGAAAAACTCGGTTCCTAAAGAAGCTGAAAAGACTCGGGACGATATTGTCGTCCTTCCGCGAAACAGACAGTTAGTGTGAAAGAAAGTAGCATGAAAGGTTATCTTGTGTAAAAATAAAAGCTAAGGTAAAATATTAGACGCGTTTTTACTTTAACTTGTCATTTGATCATTTCAAGGCTGCGTTTTACTTCTTAAAGTTAGCTAGCTGCTGCTAACAAGCTAACAAGGCAGAAGATTAAAAGAGCGTGCTTACTTGTCACTTAAGTTGACTAGATAGTATTTTGTAATTAGCAGACGAGTTCTAGTTCTGGATCAGTCCAGGATTCTATTGTTGAGGAATTCATGATTTTATATATAAATAATTTTAAACTAAAATGAACTGTAAATGCTTCCCAATGCTAATGCCTTGTTATGCTAACACCTGATCATCGAGGAAACCTTGAAGCACGTGTGTGTGTGTGTGTGTGTGTGATGTTGTGCAAATCATATATTAATTAAAACCAGAGCAAGTTAACTATTAACTATTTCTTTCTGTAAATCTACCTGTCTGTCTGTCTGTCTGTCTCTCTACACATCGACAGTCAGAAAGTGAGACAGACAGAGACAGACAGTGAAAGGGGGTTACAGACAGACAGACATTGAGAGTGGGATACAGAAAAAGACTTTCTCTGTCTCACTCGCTCATACTGTCTGTCCCTCACTGCATGTCTGTCTCTAACAGTGCTTAGTGTCTGTCCGTCAGTCTCTCTCTCTTTGTCTCTCTCTCTGTATACCATGTCTATCTATCTTTCTTACTACATTTGTGTCTTCCAAATGGTTTTCCTCTCCTTTCTCTCTCTCTCTCTCTCTCTCTTGGTCTATTTCTGTTTGTATCTTTGTATTGTAAATGTCTGTCCCTCTCTGTATGTCCCTCTTTTTCACCTGTCTGTCTGTCTGTCAGAATGTTTGTTTCTTACAATTATCTCTCTCACTTTCTGTATTTCCACCTGTCTTGTGTTAGTTTGTCTCTTTCGGTCTCATTGTCTGTCTTTCTGTCACTCTCGCTCACTGTCTTCCTCTCTGTCCTTCTACGTTACTGTCTGTCTCTCTTACTTTGTCCCTTTCTTTCAGACTTTCACTGCCTGTCCATTTTTCTTTCTGTCACTGTCTTACTCTCTTGTACATTTTTCAAATCTTTTTCATCAGTCAGTCTCTCTCTTGCTGTGTGTCTCTGTCTTTCTTTCTTTCTTATTAACTGTCTGTTTGTTTCTCTTCCTGTCTGTTGTTCTTCAGGCCTTTTGGTTCTTTCTGTCTGTCTCCATTCCTATCTGTCTTACTGTATAATTGAGTGTTTTCTTTTCTTTTCATTAAATCAAGTCTTCTCACTGTCCGTCTCTCTCACCATCTGTCTAATGCACTGTCCCGTGATTACATGTGAAAAGCTACCGTGTTTTAAAGGAGGTTTTAAGGGAGCGGTTAATACGCCGCTTGCTTTTAATCCCTTTAAAGGCATTAATTAACAAAGAGTAAAACCCTAATTTCCTGCAGTAGGGGCGGAGCTAGATGAGCCTCACTAATAAAATAACCTCATTAATGTCTTTATTTGTTCACAGTAACTCATTGAGCATTATTCTGATGCTGTTTGAGCGGAGAGGAGGAGTGTGTGTGTGTGTGTGTGTGTGGGGGGCGGGAATGGGGCGTCTGCTTTCACTCGTTTTGTTTCCTCCGTTTTGGGCAGGTCTAAATAATGAGGGCCACAGCCTGGGAGATAGAATTAGGAACGAGGGCCACTTCAACAAATATTTGAGCTCTTCTAAACCTGGCCCTTGTTCACCAATCACTTGTCCATTAATTACTTCCAGATGGGATTTTGTAGAATTTTTTCTTGCCAAACAGCACACACACACACACACACACACACACACTTTACAACCTCTTCCTGTGATGAGGACAGACTTCATTCTTTTGTCTGTTGTTTTTGTCGTTTTGTCTGTGGAACATTAATTACCACATCAGCTTCTGCCTCCAGAGCGGCAACATTTAAATGTCCAACATGTAAATAACGTCGTTGCCATCTGCAAGCTGCTATATATATATTAACTTCTTTAGTAGCTTTTAGGTAACCTAGTTAAAAAATAATAATTTCAACATCTTCAAAATCATCAAACTCAAATGACTTGGTCTCAGTGGCGAGATCTCTACAAACTAATTACAAAGTCGTAGGTGGCACGGTGGCTTAGTGGTTAGCACCGTCACCTTGCACCTCCAGGTTCCTGGTTCGATTCCCAGCTAAGTTTGATTCCCGCCTCTGTGTGCATGGAGTTTCTATGGTCTCCCTGTGCTTGGTGGGTTTCCTCAGGGTACTCCGGTTTCCTCCCATAGTTCAAAGACATGCAGATTAGGCTAATTGCTGTTCCCAAAATTGCCCATAGTGTGTGAATGAATGTGTGAGTGTGTGTGCCCTGCAATGGATTGGCACCCTGTTGAGTTTGTACCCCAGCTAGTGCCGATTAAAAAAAAAAAAATCAACTCCTGACAGCTTTCAAATTGAATATTCAAATAAAAATCTTATTTGTCACATACACAGTTATACACAGTACGATATGGAGTGAAATGCTTATACGACCTTAAAAAATAAAAGCTTATAGATAAGAAATTATTATGAATAAAAAGACATTTTTTGAAAATTCAATAGAAAATTCATTTAACTAAGACAGAAATAAAAATATTCTGTACAAATAAGGACATTTTGTACAATATAGCAAAATATAGAAAAGAAAATATACGGAAAAAATTTATTTAGTGTAAAATATAGAAATTTAATGTAAATAAAGTCTGACAAAGAAAAATGACTGGGGGGGGGGGTGCAAATATGCTTAAAAAGTGTCTTATTAAAGTGTCTTGTTAAACTGCAATGATTCGGAAATGAAAATATAAATATGTAAGTGTAAGTGTGCATGAATGTGTCCATAAGTGTTCATGAATGTCCAGGAAGAGACAGTGTCATAATTTTTAATGTTTAAAAAAGATGGTATTACTCCTGTGTGGTGCTTTGTGATATTATATACTTTTGGTAACTTATTCGCTAATAAATACTTTTTTTTCTCACCACTTCACAGGTTAAAATTTACAGAAATTAGATTCAATCAAATTAATCAAATACTTTGTATATTTATTTTATTCATCAGTAATTTGAATGTTATTGCTAATTAGTCTGTGCAAAGGAAAATAGCGTGTCATTCAAGAAGTAAGAAGAAGTAATAATTGGCAAACTTCTGTCATATACAGTAATAGGGTATATTATATCAAACTAGTGTTAGTAATCCTTGTTGATGGAAAAAAAAGTTTGGAGAAATAGTTAAAAGGTTAAAGATAATCTAAAAATAATCTGATGATCTTCAATGTAATCAGTGATATTATTATTATTATTATTATTATTATTATTATTATTATTATTTGAGGTTGAAGTCCACGTACATGTCTGTGTGTTTTTCTGTACAGCAGAATCTCTGTCTAACTTATTAATAGACAGAAATGACATTCTGTAAGGTTGAGTATCTGACGCCTTGTTTACACTAAGTTGTCCTTCTTTCATCGACTCCAGCGTGTTAAAATTCACTTATACCACTTCAGCGCTGTTATTTCAGACGAAGTGAAAATATGAACTAATCCCAGTCAAAATATTCACTTTATCTTTTCTAATTAATATCTATTGCTGCAGGTGTTTGTTTACATTGAGACCGTAGCGCATTAGTAGATTATTATACAGTAGATTATTAAATCCAGCACATAACTGTTCATAACATCACTTTTACTCCACATTTAGATTTCAGTTATAGTGCAGGTTAAACTTTAGGCAGAGATCATATGTGATCATATTCAATCAGCACAGAGGTTGGAATCTGCTGCCATTAGGATGCCTGCGAGTCTGGGACCTGAGTGAGGCTTCACAGGAGGTTTTGCTGCACAGCTCATACACACTTGCAGGTATACATGTGGTACACTTCTAGATCTCATTGAACTGAGCAATTTTCACTCTTCATGTCAGCGGAGAGTCAGAGGTCACACAAGGTCAGATATTTTGGGTCATTTACAAAATGCACACAATGGACACATACAGTATTACATACTTCAATATAAACACACACACAATATACAGATACACATCCTACACAGACACAGACACTACACACACACTTCACATCCTACACATGCACATACTACACACATACCACAGACACACACACGCACTACTACCCACACACATACTACACACATACTGTACCAGACACACACACACACTATACACACTACACATCATACACACTCCACATCATCTTCTTCTTCATTGTCTTATAGCTGTTCACTTTCAGGGGTCGCCACAGCGAATCATCTGCCTCCATCCTCTTCTCTCACACCAACTAACTTACTTCACGTCCTCTCTCACTGCATCCATAAATCCATAAATAATACTAATAATATCAGTATTTTAGTCAGACAGTAATTTTCCAAGGGATCCATAACTAATGCAGGAGCCAGGGAGCTGTCGCCGGACTCTGTCAGTGAATCTACCAGAGGGTTGTGTCAGGAAGGACTTCTGGTATAAAGCTTGTGCCAAATTGTGTGAGGATTGGATGGTCCACCTCGGCAGCAGCTGAAAGACTAACAACAACCAAATCATATGTCTTCCACATACACGTAATTACTGTAAACTATTGCGTTAAGTGTCTCTGTTGCATGACGTGTATAGCTACACCCAAGTGCATTATTTGTCAAAAAAAACCTGGCCCAAACCTCCTCATAACTTCTACTCAACATTTTGATTTTATTTATGGCCCAGGTTTACCTTCAGGCAGTTACAGTCCCACAGGACTGGAAAGGTTTCATTAAATTCTTATCCTGATTGACAGAGATTTTCCTGAGACTGGTTTCTGGTCCTCCAATGTAAGGTATGAAATGCAGAGGTGGAAAGAGTAATAAAATTTTGTACTCAAGCAAAAGTCCTGTTACTTCAGTGAACTTTTACTGAAGTACAAGTAAAATTACTCTTGTAAAAATCTACTCTAGTAAAAGTAAAAAGTAGCTCATTAAAAATTCACTCAGTGTAAAAGTTACCGAGTTACATTTTTTTCACAGCGGGGGTGGGATGGGGAACACTGTTGCATAATAAATCCGTTGAATTTGTTGTGCTTGAAATCCAAGTGGTCACTTAAATATGACCAGGGGTTTGCTTCATAAGAATTTGTCGGCATTTCACTTTCAGCTGGTTCTGCATCACTGACATCTGTTCTGTCCGTCTCCATCGTTCTTGTGAATCTAGCGCGTTTGTTCTCCATCAATCAATCAGTGCAGTGGTTTCCGGGGTGTAATTTTTTCCTTCCATGTTGTATTATTTTTTATTATTTTTTTATTATTATTTTCATTCATTTATTTTTTACTCAATAGCGAATATGATTTAAAACGTAGTGAAGTACAATACGGGCGGCACGGTGGTGTAGTGGTTAGCACTGTCGCCTTGCACCTCCAGGGTCTGGGTTCGATTCCCCGGCCAGGCTTGATTCCCGTCTCTCTGTGCATGGAGTTTGCATGTTCTCCCCGTGCTTGGTGGGTTTCCTCCGGGTACTCCGGTTTCCTCCCACAGTCCAAAGATATGCAGGTTAGGCTAATTGGCGTTCCCAAATTGACCGTAGTGTGTGAATGAGTGTGTGAATGTGCGTATGAGTGTGTGCCCTGCGATGGATTGGCACCCTGTCCAGGGTGTACCCTGCCTTGTGCCCGAAGTCTCCTGGGATAGGCTCCACGTCCCCCGCGACCCTGAATAGAGGATAAAGCGGTACAGAAGATGAATGAATGAATGAAGTACAATACTTTAAACAAAACATACTTAACTGCTCCTATTATGCCATTTTAAAGGTTGCTAATATTGCTTAACGAGTCTCTTAAAACAGGTTTTAATGCAAGGTCAAAAAAACACTTTAGTTTTCTCCAAAAATAGATTTAATTTTAATCCCATTTCTAAATGATTTGTAAACGTCTCGTGTGAATCAGTTCGAAGATTCAGTCTGTCTAAACCCCTCCTTTCCGTGAGTCCTCACTGCTGTGATTGGTCCTTTATGATTGGTCTACCGCTACAGCGTGTGTCGGAAAACGAAACGCCCATTACCGCTCTGGAGACGCGTCAATACATAGAAAAGATGGCGTCGGTTTTACCATATCGATACGAGCCGGAGTCTGACGATGAAACGGTTGAAGTGGCACATCGACAAGAAACTGTTTGGCAAGCACGATTGGAGCCGGACTTTTCTCAGTGGGAAGTCTCATAAGTTAACAAGAGTGTGGTAACGTTAATTGTAAGATGGTGGGCAAGATATTCGAGATGTAGAACGTGGGCGGACATTATGCAAATATGTTACGTAGTGATGTGGATCCGTAACAGAGAAAGATTCGAATTGCTAACGACTTGTATAGGCGAATGTGAGCCGACTCTTTTTTTTTATAGACAAAAACTTCATTTATCGTGCACTGTCGGCGTCACAGGTAGTGCAAATAGTTTATGTTCACATACAGCTATTTGACACACTGCATGAAAGATCATATTTGAAAACGCATAATAGGGGCACTTTAAGTAAAATTACAGATTTTAAAAACTACTTTAAAAAGTAGAAATACACAAAAATCTACTCTATTACAGTGAATAAATGTAATTAATTACTTTACAACTCCGATGAAATGTAAAGACATCATTGAAAGAGCGGGTTCTGACCCAATGTACAGACAAAACTTTATTTTTTTTAAATACATTTTATTTTTACAGATTATATTTAATGGAATGGTTTAAAATAGTTAAACACATACACACACACACACACACACACACATAAACATCTCTGTATGTGTAATAATGTAATGCTGCGCCTCAGTGTTCTTATGGACACGTAACAATAACGTGCAGTTCAATGCGCGCGCTCGCCGCCGACCAATCAGAGAGCGCCCTGTTGGCCCTTCGGGGTTTTCCCGTCATCCTCTGCGCGCGCCGGCGGTTCGTCAGCAGCCAAACAGCTCGGTAAAGATGGCGGTGTCCATGGCGAAGCTCCTGCACGTACAGCGGTGTCTGCTGCTCGCCTCAGCGCTGCTCCACTGCTCGGCTCGCGGACAAACAGCGAGCGACGAGCCGCCGCACCGCCGCTTCGAGTACAAGTACAGCTTTAAAGGCCCTCACATGACCCAGAGTGACGGAATGATCCCGTTCTGGGTTCACACTGGCAGTAAGTTCAGCTCTCTGCTCGGGTTAAGTTCAGCATGGATGCTCACTCACCTAGCCGTGTGTGGCGCTTTAAAAAGATCACTACACAGGAGTAAAACAATACTGCTGATGATAACGTGCACAACTTTTGAGAATTGCGCTGAGAGAGAGGATGCTGCGCTGTGTTGAGACTGCGCATGCGCAGTAAGTTGGTTAAACAAAACTTGGGTCAAGTTCACCCTGACTTCTTCCCTTTTTCTTTTTTTTTGCCTTTTGATTTGTGTATTTAAAATGTATTTTACTCACAAACATATTTAGTGTGAATGCCTTTTGCAGACTAAAATCATATAGAAAAAATTACAACAGTTTCAGTTTTAAAATACAAACTCTAGACATCATTTATTCATTATTATTCTGTTAATTATTTTCAGTTTTTTTTTGTCACAAAGTATAAACATAGCATGTGATTGGTGCTTATTTCAGATTGCATGTTTTTATATAGCAATCTCACACACACACAACCACACTAACACTGAACAAATAAAAGAAGTTACAAAAGGATTTTAAATGAAACTAAAATCACACAAAAAAAAATGCAAATAAAGTCAATAAACTGTACGTTTGCAAATCTGTAAATCTTCTCATAACTGTTTGCAGATTCGAGCGCACTAATGCATGTGATCTAACATCATTCCTGTTAATTCTGGCTCAATCTGGTTTTATTAGGTGATACTTACTAAGCACTGAGACTCCTCCCGTAAAACATTTAACTCATATTTATTTGCGTAAATGTTGCCCTGCAGAAAAACACCACTGTACACGATACAGCCAATGGTGATGATAATGCAACGAAACATTCATCCGTATATACCTGTGATTTGGTTTATAAACATTCTGACCAATCAGAATCCTTAATGTAAAATCCACCAGGGAAACAGTTTCAGGAAAAACTGTTTTACTTTCAGTAAAGCGAATCAGCAAAACTGACGGATAACCTGCTTCTGATTGCGTCCTGAGATTTTAAAAACATTCCACATCAAATGGTTTCGTGTGCATCTTTACCCGGGAAGTAATGGTGCAAGAAAGTGCTTTCAGTTTTAACACCTCAGCTTCTTAACCTTAAACACTTTTTTTTTTTTTTTTTTTAAGGAATGTAGTAAAGCGAGTCAAGTCAGCGAGACTGCACATATTCTCACACGCCTTGCTTATCAGAGTCTGGTGTGTGGCTCAGGGTCAATATCTGAGCTACACATAGTGAAACATGGCCTCAGGGTGTTTGTATATTTTTTTTTCTCTTGTTGTTGCTATTGAGTTGTGATTGGAAAAGAGTTAAAATCAGATAAGAGTTCCTGTGAGATAAGGGTAGTTGTTACGTTTGTGAGAACGTAGAACATGTTCTCGCCTCAACTCGCATTGACTTGCCCTCGCACTTCACGACTTCATTTGGTGTGTGTGTGTGTGTGTGTGTGTTGTAGCACGTCAGCACAACCTAAAGATAAGGTACACACACACAAACCAAACAATTTCATCGCTGATTAGGGATGAATCCGCCCAATTAAAAAATCCTCTCCTCTCATGTGATAACTGTCTGTCACCTGACTCGCTTGTTTTGTTTAGAAATAAGAGAAACTGTCAGAATGAGAAAAATAATAATTTTCACCCCCCCCCCCCCCCCAAAAAAAAAACAGATGGAGAAAGAATAAACCAAATCCATGTGTAGAAAACGATCACGTGAACATGGATTTACTGCCACAAAGCATTATTAAACCATGTTATAATTTTGTCCTAAGAACATGATTAAAAGAATTTAAGCCAATTTATTTACCGTAGTTAAAATTCCCAGCTGCAGTCATTTTCCTGAACTTTCAGCCTGATGATGATGTCCTTATTCCTAGACGCGATCCCAAGTGCAGATCAGATCCGGATCACGCCGTCTCTGCGCAGTCAGAGGGGTTCGGTTTGGACTAAATCCCCGGTGAACTTTGAGCACTGGGAGGCCGAGGTGGCGTTCCGTATATCAGGACGAGGCAGAACTGGTGCTGATGGACTGGTAAGGCTTTTTTTTTTTATTATTTAGATTGAACGCAGGAATTGTTGGATTTGAATCTTTTTGTGTGTGTCCTAAAGCTGTGTGTTGTGTGTGTGTGTGTGTGTGTGTGTGTGTGTGTGTGTAGGCCATATGGTACACAGAGAACCAGGGTCTGGAAGGTCCTGTGTACGGAGCTGCTGATCAGTGGAACGGCGTGGGAGTTTTCTTCGACTCCTTTGATAACGATGGGAAGGTCAGTTCAAAAGCCACTTAGTATTTTAATCCCTTGATGGGTTTAATTAAGGAAATTTAACATCTATACTCAGTTGTACTTTTGATTCATGAGTTTGCGAGTAAAATGTTAAAATGTTTCATAATATTAAATGTAACCGTAGCTTTGTTGTCGATTAATTAAAATTACGTATTTAATTCTCTTTGGTGGTGGGATTTGAATCTGGGACTTTCTGATCAATAGTCCAACGCCTTTTTGTAACCGATCAGTTTTACCCCCATTTTTACCCAAATTTTCTGTAACCGTAACACACCGAATGTTCCTTTTTTTTACATTTTTTTTTTTTATTTTTATTTTTTTTCCCATTTTAGAAAAATAATCCAGCCATCCTCGTCGTGGGAAACAACGGCCAACTTGTTTATGATCATCAGAAGTAAGTCAAGTGGATTATTTTTGTCCTTTAATTAAATATTTAACAGTCTGTGTGAATGCGGTTATAACAAACTCAATTAGGGCTGCACGATATTAGGAAAATATGCGATATTGTTGTTGAAGACTGCGATAACGATATTTCTTGCGATATAACATTTCTTATTCTTGTTTTACTATTCTTATTTATATGTAATGATCATACTAAAATAAACAGGTAATAGATATTCGTCTGATGTAATTAAATCTAATTGAGGCTAAAAAGAAACTATATGTCAAGGAAGTTGCAAATATTTAGACTTCAAAACACTATGAATGACTTAAACCCCTCAGCAGATATTCTGACTTCTGGTTTGCTGTTACTATAAACCTGCCAACACAATATGAATTACTTTCAAACATTACTTTATATTTACATGTAACCGTGTAACACTCATCAATAGTGTCTTAAAACAAGAGCATCTTTTAAACTAAATATTCTCTTTGGCTTGCCTGTTTTTTTTTTTTTTTTTAATAAAAATAAATATTATTAAACAAAAATGAAATAAAAAAAATACTATTTGTCACGCATGCACACACGCACGCACGCACGCACACGCTCCGCGACCGGCACTAGGACCCAGAAGTAATGCGGGCGCGAACCCGGAAGTATAAGAGGAGTAAACAAACCACCGCATAGAGCTTAGTCACTGTGTTCGCCATGTCGGTTCAGATTCGAGGGTGTGTTTATAGGACGCGGGTTAAATGTGTGTTTTTCCCTTGCTCCCCTTCTGTGAGAGTCCTTAAACTAATTCGCGTGGTTATCCTGCCTACTCGCTTACTTCCGCTTTTGGGTTTACCGTCTATAAAGGGCTAACGGCTAATCGCGGCTAACGGCTAATCGCGGCTAACGGCTAATCGCGGCTAACGGCTAATCGCGGCTAACGGCTAATCGCGGCTAACGGCTAATCGCGGCTAACGGCTAATCGCGGCTAACGGCTAATCGCTAAATCTTCTGATCATCCGGGGTTAGTTCGCTACAGAATGAAGTATAAAGATGTGTGTGTGTGATATATATATATAAAGATATAAGCGGGTATAAACATATTAAGGGCCCATCTGATTGGTCAAATTTGGACACACAAATGCTTGGCAAATAAAGTATTTATCGCAACTCCTTGCGATATGGTTATCGCGCATGCCATTATCGCGATAACGATATTTTTTCGATATATCGTGCAGCCCTAAAACTCAATGTATCTCACCGTCTTGGATTCAAATAATAAATTATTTGTTGACACACAGCGATGGTTCGACCCAAGCCCTGGGTAACTGCCTTCGAGATTTCAGGAATAAACCGTATCCTGTCCGAGCCAAAGTCACTTACTACAGGAAAACGTTAACGGTAATGAGTTCATCACTTGTAAATCATCTTAGCTTAAAGGTTTTCAATTTAATCCTCTACTTGCACTAATTAGTCATTAATTAAAACAATTATCTTAAATGCAGTCGCTTCAAATATATTTTATATTTACAATTTTAATACAATTACAAATTTTAATGATTTGTATTTAATTAATTGAACTTTTAATGGTTTAAAACACATTTCCTTAATACTGTCCAAAATGTCTCACCTTTTGTGGGTGTGGCTTATTCTGTATGTGTTCTGTTTATCGAATATTTATCAGCAAATGTTTGTAGTAAGAAGTTTTTTCTTCCCAGGTTTTGATTAATAACGGATTCACCCCAGGGAAGGACGATTACGAATTCTGTGCCAAAGTGGAGAACATGGTCATCCCACCCACGGGATATTTTGGCATTTCGGCTGCTACCGGAGGACTCGCAGGTCTGAGATCTAAAATAATAAAAACATTAGACTATAAAAAGCTGTTACACTGTGGGTTTTTTTTATTTTATTTTTTTTTTATATATATTCTAATTTTACCCTTAATTTCTTTGCATTTAATCTTGTAAGTATACTTTTTGTCTATATTTTTATTTTTCTACACATTTAATATTTTATTAATTTTATTTTTAACTCTCATTTTCTTTTTATATTATGTGAAATCCTTTTTATTTTTTTTTACTTTTAAAAATTCATTTTCAACCCATTTTCAAGTATTTTATTTTTCATGTTAAAAATATATTAAACTTTTTTGTTCTTTATATTAAGATTTTAAATACATTATATTTAGTTTATCACTTAAAAAATTCTATTTTATCCTTTATCATTTTCCTATTAATAATCTTTGTTTATATTTATATTCATTCATGAATTATTATTATTATTTTTTAAAGCATTATCCCCCCCCCCCTTTTTTTTAATGGTTATGATTTAAATAAAATATAAAGAATAATTCAATATAAAATTAATTTAATATGCATAATTTTTTAAAAAGATTTTTATTTATAAATGCAAATTCTTTTTGTGTGACTTTTCTTTCTTCTCTCGTCACGGCTGCAGCTTGTTGCTGTTGTTTTATTTTTGGATGTTTTTGTTTGTTGATTTCTTCCAGATGATCATGATGTGCTGTCGTTCCTGCTGTTCAGATTAACTGAGCCTGGACAGAGCCTGGTACACTTTTTTTTTTTTTTTTTTTTTTTTTTTTCTCTCGCTGCCACACACACACACACACACACACACACACACCACTCAGGACTCACTTAAACAACGTTAGAAAAAAAACCCTCAGTCCTTATTGCATAAGTGTTCACCAATTACTCCATTCTTTTGTGGACCATAATTGGAGTAGGAGTGTGTGTATGCATATGTTCGTGTGTGTGCGCGTTGCGCTAGGCCTCCCGTGAGCTCTGAATGTGTGTTTTGTTTCTTTCTTTCCTTTTTTCATGTGAAGCCTCCACCTGAACAAGAGATTCCCAAAGAGGAGCAGGACAAGTACCAGGAGGAATTTCAGAATTTCCAAGAAGAGCTGGACAAAAAGAAAGAAGACTTTCAGAAGGAGCACCCTGATGTCCATGGGCAGCCCAGTGAGCGAGAGAGACACACACACACCTACACACACACTACAGGTTCAACACGAAGTCCTGCTTTAACAACAGGAGCCTCTCAGTGAGGACGTGATGGACAAATTAGAGAAAAATTAGGAAAGTAAGCTTCAATAGTGGCACACAGCTCTTAAAGTGCAGGTCAACACACACACACACACACACACACACACACACACACACACACACACCATGCATTTGTTTTGTGTTCTCTTTTTTAAATACCTCTTTAAAAGAAGCGCTGGTCTTTAATTAATGACATCACAGTTAACCCTAAACACTCATCTGCTGGACTTGTGATTAAATCTCTGTCTTACCAAAAGACTTTACAGTGAGGACAAGACGCACAAATGTAGACCATGACCAGGACAAAGCGATTTTAGGAAAGCCTATTAAACAAAATGAAGACTATAAGCAGCGTCATAAACACTCGAGAATAATGTTCTAGTCGTTTCTTCATGGCACTGAGAGCAAGAGAAAGAAAAATAGGAAATTTTACATTGTGACTCGATGTTAAAGCGCCAAATCGCTTTAAGATACTTGGAGCTGTGTTTCACTTTCAGGTGATTTTTATTTTTTTTGTGCGTGTTTTTAAAAATGTGAGCTATGAAACTCACTTGAGGTGGAATTTGAACAATTTCAGCAAGATGCATAAAAGAATTACGGAAACTGACTTTATTTACTAGAAGTGCTCGCAACTTTGTTCATGTGTAATTTAATTGCACATTCATGAGCGCGTTTTATAAAAATGTACAGCGCCATCTGTTGAATTTTGGAATGAACAACCATGAAGTCGCGGAATGAAGGTGTGAGATTTCAGTTGCAAAAAAAAAAAACTCACAGCACCATCTGTTTGAAGTTTTGAGATGAAGTAATGATTTTTTTTTTCAAGGTTGATTATTCATTATTTCTTTTAATGGTGAGGGAGTTTTTTAAATGTAAGTTTTAAAGTAGTATATCTTCTTTTATTGTGGGCCGATTGCGATTATACAAAGCCTATATGTTACCTCAAGCTCGGCCAAATACACCTGTTAAAACCCCATTAAAATTCATTCAGTAGTTTTTATGTGATGCATGAACAAACAAACTAGGGCTGCAACAACTAATCAATAAAATCAATAATCATTGATAATGAAATTTGTTGTCGACGAATGCCGTTATCAATTAGTTGGGCTGCTCACGTAACTGAGAAGCGCAACCACAAGATGCACTAATACACAAAGACACACATGGAGGTTACAGAAGTGTTTGCAGGGAAAAGCGCGCGCACCAGGTCCTCCCAGGTACGGGAGCAATTTACATTAAACGCCTCTTATCGGGCGTTAAAATCAAGCGTTTTTTAATCAGGCGTTTGTAGTGTCCGGTGAGCGCGGATGAAGCGCCGCAGGTTTTCTACACATAGGAGTGAGTGAGAGAGTTCACACGGGCTTTGGTGACGTGCGTTTGTCCGGCTGCGCGGTTATACGGTGTCCAAAAAAAAAAAACGTTGCATGCAGCTTTTTCTTGATGTTCAAATCCCAACGAACGCAAGGAAAACACTTCTAGTGCGTTTTCTTCACTTTCATTTTACACTTCGGAGGACCGGATATATCCCATCATCCTACACGCTGTACAGAGGGAAATGCGGGAAAAGGGCAAAATAAACAGAGTGAACCCAGTAGCGGCGGGTTTTTTCTCTCCCCACGTCGCCGTATTACGAGAATGTCTAGTATAGCAAAATGGTGTGTGTGTGTGTATATATAAATTATTATTATTTTTTAAATTGAGAACAAAAAAAGGATAAAATACATGAGAGGAATAATGTATAAACCGTGAAAAGGATGTAGTAAGAGACACTTGAATTAAAAATATCATAATAATCTAGAAGTCTATTATTCTTCTTATTAAGTTGAATTAATTTAAGAGATTTATTAAAATTTATTGAGGTCATTCTTGTCAGAATGACAGTGTATTAAAAAATAATATATATAATATATTAATTATACTGTATATACACTGTCAACTTGCCATCTGCAATTAAAAAACAAAAATGTTGATTTACATAAAATAAGGTTTAAATGTCAAAATAAAAAAATGCAATAGCCTCAGAGTTTAATGATCTTTAAAGTTTACTTTTATACATAAATAATACCCTGATTTATGTTTTTATATTGTTAAGCAAAACATCAAATTAAAGCTTTTATCTGATTAATCGAAAAAATAATCGTCCAACTAATTATCAAAATAATCGTTAGTTGCAGCCCTAAAACAAACACACACAAATTCCAAAAAAAACAACAACTAGATGTGCTCTGTTACTCATCTTACGTCTCCACAAATTATTATTTTGCAAATATATTAAATGTACACACACGCTCACTTTACAGTTTTATTATACAATATAATTTTTTGTGTATATATAATTTTTTAGATATCTATAAATTTTAACTTTATTTTAAACTGATAACATGAGATGTGAGTCAGGTCTCTGCGCTGGATCTCTATAGATGCGGACGGTGCCACATAGGATCTCCTTTTTGTCAGTCACTTGTTTTGTCTCGTTTTTGGGTAATTTACCAACAAAAGTGACTTTATCCAGAGGCCACAATCACAATAATTCTTACCATTATGCTGTTAATGGTTTGTGTTTGTTTGTTTACCATGATGTCGATGTACACGTATTCATTCGCTTTTTCTTTAGCTAACTTTTCTGAAAATTGTTTAAAATTCGCAAAACGTTGAATAAGAAAAAAAATGCGCAATAGTTTGAATTTTTTATAAAGGAATAAACTTCTTTAAATCTTAAAAACTAAATCTAACCGCAGTTTATGGTCTGGCAGTGTTTTTAATATTTAGCATTTAAGTTCTAGAGTTACAGGGCTCGCAAAATCGCTAGCCCGACGTCCCAGGGTTATTGTGTCTTCCAGTCGAGCTACCAAAATCTATCTCAGCCCCGCCCATCGGGCTATCATGGGAAGGAAAAATATATGCCAATGCTTTTGCATTCTTTCGCAAATGTAGCTGTTTAATTATGTAATTTTCAGGCATCGATGAGCCGCTGTCGAATTATTGAAATTGCGTTTGAATTCGCGCTTGTTTTTTTACTTTCATTTTGCGATCGCGCAAAAATTACGCAGGTATTTTAGTTCTGCTGAGCCAAATAAGACGGGTCATGGTGAAGAAGGGTCAGCCACATCACAAAGTGAAAAAGTTATGACAAATCAGACTATGAGGCAAAAAGAAAGCGCAGCTTTTTGGTTTCTTGGACAAAAGAATTACTGTGGCTGGAATATGACAAGCTAAATATCGTAATGTTCTGCCGGGTGTGTCGGGAGTTCCCCCTCGATTTCTGACTTCACAGGTGCCTTTGTTAATGGGACCAGTAATTTTAGGAAAGACTCCACACCACTGCACAATCAGAACCCACAGCAGGCAAAAAAAAATTTTCTCCCAAGGTTAAATACCTAAAGATTTATAGTGTAATGAGGAGAAAGTCCTTCTCAGGTTGTTATAATATTTAAAAATACATCTGTGTGTGTTTTGATAACATGACGCGTGACACCATGCTGTGTTCGCGCTGCTGCCGGAGTTAAACGGCTTGTTAGATGTTCCGCCTGTGACGTTCCAGTGATTTAACTTCTTCTCTTCCTCAGTGGAGGATCTGTACGAGAGCGTGAGCGACCGCGAGATCCGCCAGGTGTTCGAGGGTCAGAACCGAATCCACATGGAGATCAAACAGCTGAACCGGCAGCTGGCCATGATCCTGGACGAGCAGCGGCGCTACGTCTCCGTCATCACAGAGGAGATCTCCAAACGCTCGGGACCGGCCCAGTCAGGGCAGGTAGGGCAGGAATTAAAGACCACGGGGGTTAAACATAAGAGGAGGGCAATGATGAGAAGTGTTGCTGTCACAAACTATACAAACGTCTCAATAGTGAATGAGATTCTGTTAAACCATCTTGTGTTGCGTGCTGATGTTTGCTCAGGGTCCGAGTCAGGAACTGGACACGATCATGACGAACCAGCAGGAAGTCTTGCGCAATCTCAACGAGTTAAGGTGAGCTTAATGATGCGTCGTTTCAACACAGGATTAAACCTGACGTAAACGCCTTAAGATAAGATGCTGCATCTTACATGTGCATGTGCAGAGATGTTTTCATCAGTGATGTATAAATACTTTGTGATGTATAAATTTCTAATGGACGTAACCCATGTGAAGATCTCCTGAAAAAATTCCTAAGTGAAATCCGTGACAACGTCTGAGCTGAGGTGTCTGAGCTCCAGAGTAATCCAGCATTAATCACTTCCTCAAGCGAAATCCTCCGTATGTCTCCATTGATGGAAAGCTCTCTCACAATCACACGACTGTCTCCCCCCAACCTGCCCTGAATAACAAACCCCGGTGACCCCCTGCTGGAAGGCTGCAGTATCAGAGCCCGTCTCCCCCCACACTCACTTTTGACCTGCTGAGTTTCTCTCATGAAGAAGACGAGGAGGTGGAGGAGGATGAGGAGTCAGTCATTCCTTTCCAAGGCTGATATGATGGCTCAGTGTTTAAGGCTGGTCAGAAGGTTGTAAGTTAAAATCCCAACACTGCCAAACTAACACGATTGATCCCTCGATCCACTGTTTCAGCACTTCTGAAGGCGGTAAAGCATCAGACTTTTCTCAGTGGTTAAAACATAGGACTATCAGTCATGAGGTCAAAGGTTCAAACCTTGCCAGTGTTCGGCCCCTGAGTAAGCCCTTAGCTGCTTAGATGCACAATGAGATGGATGGTAACTGACATGCTGTGAGTTTAAATCCCATGTTGGTTTGTATGCTTCTGAGTGGTGTTTCCAACAAATCTGCGATCTCAAGATCGTAGGGGATCAACAGGACGTTTGTCCAAGTTCAGCAGCTTGAAATAAACATTGTAGGAATTTGTACGAATCGTCGATTCCTTAGACGAATCCTACAGCATGTGGTCCGATGTTTTTCCGCTTTCTAACTGCAACAAATTAGAAATTAAACTCTTAACTGGAACTAAACCATAAGGCTGATGTAAATCAAAAAGCTGAATCTTGTCACGGAAAAAGTTTAATCTTTCCTAAATGCAGCGTAACTTTAAAAGATACCCACTCGGTGTAGCTCAGTGGGACTTCAGAAGCTTCAGACGAGTCTCACCTGAACTTGAATAGAATAAATTTTTGCACGGAACAAGGGTTGTGTGGAATTTGGCCTCAGTTACTTACATTATACTCGCGTTCTGACTGACAAACCTCACAGTCAGTGTGTAACGACCACGACCTATTGTAACGTACCTGTATTCACCTCAATTTTGATTTAAGACCGACTTAAAGAAACCCAAACTATCCTGTTGACTTGATTGAAAATGAAGCTTGTACAAAGCTAGTATCAGAGCCCGTCTCCCCTCACACTCACTTTCAGCTGCTCTGACCTGCTGAGTTTCTCTCATGAAGATGATAATGAGGAGGAGGAGGAGGAGGAGTCATTACTTTCCAAGTCCCCACTGATTATCAAGTTGTGTGTTGTACCAATCTTGCCCTAAATTACATTGTCGTTAGTCCTCTGTGGAGGTTTGCTCTTTTTGGGTTAATCTGCTTCATATTGTTTGAATTACTGCGGATATTGCAGATTCTTTCTCTCTGATCTTGTATAGATTAGCAAAATAATCTTTAAAGATGAGCCTCTAACGCTGAATTAATCTATTGATTTGAGTGTACAGTAGATTCAAAGGCTCTTGCCGTGTATGTAGGTCATTTAGATCAAATGTAGATTAGATGAAGAGTTTAATGTGTGTCTCGGGAAGTTTTGGGATGTAATGCTCAGCCGAACGTCTGCAAAACAAGTTTCGAAGAAGCATAAACTCCTGAAGATGTCTAAGAATTATTACAAACTACTGACACTGGAGACTCCTTCCATACATGTTGCATTAATGTTTTTATGATTTGTGTGATTAGTGTTTGGTGAAAATTACTCAATAACTTCTGACCATTGGAAATTTCACATTCAGGAAGTCTCTCTTATTTATTTTTTTTATTAATTCATTATAATTTTTTATTTATTTATTCTATATTTTTAAGCAGCCAGACTTAACAATTCATGATTTTTTTTTTTTTGTTCTTTACATGAATACACAACCTGCCTCTGGTTCTGTTCTGAATCAAATTATTTTCTTTTGTTAAACTGAACAATGCTAAATGAAAGCATGACCTCCCTTTTTGTCTAATTCCTTTTGTTGTAATTTTTTTGCAATATGTTTAAGAAGGAGAACATGGTTTGTGGGGGGGATTAATTTAGCTGTCGTTTAATGTTGGTTTTTAGAAGAAAATTGATTGGTGGTGCAGGATTAGAGGATTACATCAGGGAAGACATGGCGTAATATATTTTTTTTTCTAAATCTAAACTTGGTTAATATTTTGTTGTGTGTTTAATAGAAACAGCTTTTCCGTGGCGGTGCAGCAGATGGGTGCGGCACAGCAGGGAAACGCCGGTGGTTTGGGCACGTATGAGGCAATCCAACACTTTAATGACATCAAAGAGCATCTGCACGTCGTCAAGAGAAACGTCGAGCACATCATCCAGAGAAACGGGGTGAGCTCATAAATACATGAAAACATATTAACGTGGAATAATTAATGGCTTAGTAATAGAATCTTATTTAATATTTATATTTGATGAAAGTATCATTGGACCTGGAACCTCGTTTTAAAACCAAAAATAATGCATAAACTTAACTACACAAGCATCACTTGGTCATTAATAAAAAGTGCAGTAACAGTTATATGTATACTGTTGTATACAAAGTGACTTTAAAGAAACTTTAATTCATTTTTTGTTGATTTGATTCAGTTTATTGAATCGATGAATCAGTTTTCAATTCCGAATTGATTCAAACTTTTTAAATTGCTAAGATAAACTTGCATTGACGAATTGCTTAAAAGATGTACCACAACTTTAGTAGAACATATAAAAACCGCTTCCATCTTCTGCAAATACTCATATTTTGGGAGAGTATCACGTCTTCATCTTTTGAGTTTGTGAGTGATTTAGTACGTTACTGCCACCTCCTGGACTGGAGTGTGGGGCAGAAGATTTGCTTTTTACAAGACGTGACATTAATTTCTAATTAGTTGTAGTACTTTTTTAACAATTTCGACATGTTGAGACGGTTTCGACAGGAAACAATAAAGGTGTTAAATCGAATCCAATTGAAAATCTCAAGACAAATTTCAAATAAAAAATCTTAATGAAATTAAATCGACAGTCTACCAGGGATTTACAGCTGTTTAACACTTTGCAATGTAAATAGAAAAGGCAAACTTTTTTTTTTTTTTTTTTTTTTTTTTTAAATATACCTAGATTTAGAATTTTGAGTATTTTAATGTACAGTAGTGATGGAAACTCAAAATTCTATTAAACATATGCAAACGTAATCTCTGATGCTTTCTATACGTTTCCAAAGAATGTATTAGACCAAGCTTTTTTCTAGTACTATTTTCTTTTCAGTTATCTCATTTATTATATATGCATTTTAAATAACCTATTTGATACAGTGACCTAAATGATCATGATGATGGTCATATGTCTGAGTGATCTATTTGTGTCTGGGTGTGTGTGAGAGAGAAAGATACAGTATGTTACTGTGAGTTGGTTTGGTTCATTTTGATCACGTTTGATCCGTTTCCTCCTCAGGCTCCAGCGGAGAAGCAGAAGTGTCCGGAGCCTCCTCCTCCTCCACCCTGTCTCTCCACAGTCCACTTTGTGATCTTCATCGTCGTCCAGACGCTGCTGTTTTTCGGATACGTCATGTACAAGTGAGTTTCGTCTGGGACCAGCAGTGACGAAAAAATGGATGCAGGACGACAAAATTAAACGCTAAAGTGGACCAAAATTGGACACATTTACTGACCCATTTTAATTAAATTTTTGTCTAGATTGAGTCATTTTAGTGTCGCATCTAATAAATATAAGAAATAAATTCTTCTGTTTAAGAGAATTATAATGCAATATGTTAAACTCGTGTAATATGCTTAAAAACTGTCTCTCTCTTTCAGAAGCCAACAGGAAGCAGCGGCGAAGAAATTCTTTTGATGAATTTTTCAGTGAACGCAGAGCACTCATCTAGTTTTGTTGAAAAAACAACATTGTTATAAGTTATTCTACTTGAAATCCTGAAGTATTTTTTAATTTGATCTGAATTGTACAGGGTGTAAATGAGTAAATGTTCCTCTTTTGGTTGAAAATCCCTTAAATTTCATGTATTAATAGAACTGATTAGTGTTATTAATTTCTCCTTCAGTATGTATCGCTTCAGGAAATCAACCACTGTCCCTCTGAGACGTCACCCTACTGTAGAAACATGATCTTTTTATATCAGAAGTTGTTTAGAGGGGAAAATGCTGTCTATTCCTGAAGCCTTGTAGCCAAACTGCCAAAAAAATCTTTTTTTTCTTCTTCTTTTTTTTTTTTAAAGAAAAGCAATTTACATAAACAGACCACAAACCCACAAGAGCTGTCTCATTATTTATTCCTGATCTTTGTGACCTCAGAATCTACACAGAAAGGTATATTTCTTACGTTTTACGTTTATAATTTGTTTTATTAAAAAGATTTACTAATTTATTGGGGTTTTAATTTGTCATTGCCAAATCCTGGATCCTGATTGACCAGAGAAGATGATGTTTGTAAGGTTTCTACAAGAGCAGAATGTTTTAAATGACATTAAAATAAAAAGAGAAGCATGTGAGAGCAGTTTCTAGCTAGTAGTTTCTGCCAGGAACTTAAAAATGTAATTTAAAAGGGATTAAAATGACCTCATACTTTAATGAATAACGTTTATAATAATTGGCAAATTCCTTTAGGACAACAAAAAACACTTTGCAGCATGTTTTTATAGAAAAATAATCAACTTCTTGGGTCGTAGCAGTAACTCTGCTTCATCACTCCGTCCTATTCTTCCTCTAACAGCGTGACTAAATTTATTCCAGATGTTTTTCAAATATTCAACAACTCCATCACTTCGGTTCGAGTTTTGGCTCTTATTTATCTTACATATTTAATTTACTGAAATGTGACTTTTGGTTAAGAATTTTTAAGGCTGTATGTATCGTTTAATCTTAAGCTCAAATATGTTACTGCACAAACATCTGTTAGCTGATTTATACGACGAGGTGACACTATACACTAAAAGCTACAGTACATTCTGGTGTAAATGGACCCGAGTTGTAGCATTTGTGAGAATCGCATGTTGCTTCTCCCGGTCGTGAATGAGAAAGAGGCTCCTGGTGAGAGCGCTGTGTAAACGCTGATCATGCTCACACCCCCTCGCTCTGTTTCGTTCACTCCAGCACATTGTGTGAGGTTAAGGATTAAGAGACACTTTCGCTGCCTCATTGATGCTCTTCTTCTCACAGTGCTCATTAGCTGTGTATGGGATTCGCTTAACGATTAAAACCAGCACAAGGTGGAAATCCTCACCGCAGGAACTTCTACAAAACACACAGTAACACGACGTTTATTTGTTTAAAAGGAGATTAGTTTGTAGCAGTTACTGTCTTTGTGCCTGATTTCAGAGTTATTTCTGTTTTCATTGGTCGATAAAAATGTGACATTTTGTTATAGAAAATTATTGTTTGGAGTTGAGCTGTATTATAATGGATAAATTGGCCGGAAAAAGAGTTTCAGTAAAGTCAAATTATAGGCCTGTGTTGACCAAAGAAAACAATAAAGGAGATTGTGTTAAGAAGTGTCCAATGCATTATTAAACCCTGGGAGGTCCTGAACCCTCAACTTCACAGTAAAAATGTGGTCTGAAAAATTAATTAATCCAGAATTAGCATGATGTGAGATCACATAAACGCTTGAAGTTGGATGGTAAAAAATCAACAGTAGAAACCAGAGTTATGTGAAATAGTGAAAGTAAGAGCATTTCCATACACACGCAGTGTGATGAGAACTCTCAGGATTGGGACTAAACAGCTGTGTGTCCATAAGAAAACCACTTGTTAGAGAGTCTCATCAGAAAAATGTCTTTAGTCTGTTAAGGAGCATAAAGATTGTACTTGGAGTGATGTGGAAAAAGGTCATGTGACCTGACGAGTCCAGAGCGATGGGCGTGTCAGGGTAAGAAGGGAAGTAGATGAAGTGATGCTCCCATTATGCGTAGTGTCCACTGTACAGGCCTCTGGAGACAGTGTTATGATCTGGGCTTGATCAGTTACTCAGCAATGTTATGTGGCAATAAAATGGTTTATTACATCTATAGAGTTTTAATTCTATGATGGCACGCGCCATATTCTCACAGTATTGAAGAGCATGAGGAATAATTTTCACACACGAACAGGACACCAGTGTGTGCACCACTATAGCACATGAAATAAATATTAGTGTGTACTTATCTGTATTTGTGATGTAGATGATGATCAGATTACAAACTAAATTTAATTCAAACAAACCGAAAAATGTTGTACTTATGGTAATGCTAGCTATAAATTAGCTAATTTAATAAAATAATTTTGCCGCATATAAACAGGGTTTAGCAGCAACCACAACACAACTGGAGGGACAGCTGCAATTGGTCAGATTTATTTAAAGATAAAAGTATGCATAATTTCTTATTATGCAAATGCATTCTCTTTTGTAAAAATGTTACGTTTGTCTAACAAAATCAATTAAGATGCAATGTAACTATAATATACAAAACAAAGAATTTATCAATTTACAATAAATAGATAAAATGTATTAATGATAAGATCTTTACTCTTATGCTCTTTAATGTGACAATTTGGAAAATATGCAGCAAAAAAGGTTTCATGCAAAAGAACTCTATACCTTATACTTATGCGAATACTATACGTTTTCTTTTTTTTACAAAAATGTATATACAGTGGTGTGAAAAACTATTTGCCCCCTTCCTGATTTCTTATTCTTTTGCATGTTTGTCACACTTAAATGTTTCTGCTCATCAAAAACCGTTAACTATTAGTCAAAGGTAACATAATTTAACAAAAAATGCAGTTTTTAAATGAAGGTTTACGTTATTAATGGGAAAAAAAACTCCAAATCTACATGGCCCTGTGTGAAAAAGTGATTGCCCCCCTTGTTAAAAAATAACTTAACTGTGGTTTATCACACCTGAGTTCAATTTCTGTAGTCACCCCCAGGCCTGATTACTGCCACACCTGTTTCAATCAAGAAATCACTTAAATAGGAGCTACCTGACACAGAGAAGTAGACCAAAAGCACCTCAAAAGCTAGACATCATGCCAAGATCCAAAGAAATTCAGGAACAAATGAGAACAAAAGTAATTGAGATCTATCAGTCTGGTAAAGGTTATAAAGCCATTTCTAAAGCTTTGGGACTCCAGCGAACCACAGTGAGAGCCATTATCCACAAATGGCAAAAACATGGAACAGTGGTGAACCTTCCCAGGAGTGGCCGGCCGACCAAAATTACCCCAAGAGCGCAGAGACAACTCATCCGAGAGGCCACAAAAGACCCCAGGACAACATCTAAAGAACTGCAGGCCTCACTTGCCTCAATTAAGGTCAGTGTTCACGACTCCACCATAAGAAAGAGACTGGGCAAAAACGGCCTTCATGGCAGATTTCCAAGGCGCAAACCACTTAAGCAAAAAGAACATTAAGGCTCGTCTCAATTTTGCTAAAAAAACATCTCAATGATTGCCAAGACTTTTGGGAAAATACCTTGTGGACCGACGAGACAAAAGTTGAACTTTTTGGAAGGTGCGTGTCCCGTTACATCTGGCGTAAAAGTAACACAGCATTTCAGAAAAAGAACATCATACCAACAGTAAAATATGGTGGTGGTAGTGTGATGGTCTGGGGTTGTTTTGCTGCTTCAGGACCTGGAAGGCTTGCTGTGATAGATGGAACCATGAATTCTACTGTCTACCAAAAAATCCTGAAGGAGAATGTCCGGCCATCTGTTCGTCAACTCAAGCTGAAGCGATCTTGGGTGCTGCAGCAGGACAATGACCCAAAACACACCAGCAAATCCACCTCTGAATGGCTGAAGAAAAACAAAATGAAGACTTTGGAGTGGCCTAGTCAAAGTCCTGACCTGAATCCTATTGAGATGTTGTGGCATGACCTTAAAAAGGCGGTTCATGCTAGAAAACCCTCAAATAAAGCTGAATTACAACAATTCTGCAAAGATGAGTGGGCCAAAATTCCTCCAGAGCGCTGTAAAAGACTCGTTGCAAGTTATCGCAAATGCTTGATTGCAGTTATTGCTGCTAAGGGTGGCCCAACCAGTTATTAGGTTCAGGGGGCAATTACTTTTTCACACAGGGCCATGTAGGTTTGGATTTTTTTTCTCCCTAAATAATAAAACCCCTCATTTAAAAACTGCATTTTGTGTTTACTTGTGTTATCTTTGACTAATAGTTAAATGTGTTTGATGATCAGAAACATTTTGTGTGACAAACATGCAAAAGAATAAGAAATCAGGAAGGGGGCAAATAGTTTTTCACACCACTGTATATATACACACACTCTGACTTTCAGCTGTTTTTACTTTCAGTAAACTTAATATGTAAATATTTGTATGAACACTAAAAGAGTCAACACCATAAGACATAAAGTAAAAATGTTTCCCAATGTGTCCCTGAATGAAGAGAAGCTGAAAATCAGTCAGTAGCAGTCAGTATCTGGTGGCCACCAGCTGCTTGAAGTACTGCAGTGCATCTCCTCCTCATGGACTGGACCAGATTTGTCAGTTTTGCTGTGAGATGGAGGGATTGTGTGTTCCTGGTGTGACTCGGGCAGTTGTTGTGGCCATCCTGTACCTGTCACGCAGGTGTGATATTCGGATGGACCCATCCTGTGCAGGTGTTGTTACACGTGGTCTTCCACTGCGAGGATGATCAGCTGTCCTTCCTGTCTCCCTGTAGCGCCGTCTTAGGCGTCTCACGGTGCGGACATGGCGATTTATTGCCCTATAGCCACATCAGCAGTCCTCATGTCCCCCTGCAGCATGCCTAATGCACGTTCACACAGATGAGCAGCGACCCTGGGTGTCTTTCTTTGGGTGTTTTTCACAGTCGGTAGACGAGTCTCTTTAGTGTCCTGCGTTTTTACAACTGTGACCTTAAATACCTACTTTCTGTAAGCTGTTAAGGTCTTAACGACCATTCCACAGGTGCATGTTAATTAATTGATTATGGTTAATTGAACATGCTTGGAAAACATTGTTTAAACCCTTTACAATGAAGATCTGTAAAGTTATTTGGATTTGTACAACATTATTGTTGAAATACACAGTCCTGAAAAAGGGGCGTTTCTTTTTTTTTGCTGAGTTTATATATACAGTATATATTAATTTCTAAAACATTTGAATTCCATTTCTTGCTCTGAAATGTATCCTGATTGATATTAAATATATTAAATAGTGATAAAAGAAACTGACCCCAAACCAGCACTAAAAAAAAAAAAAACATTTTTTATTGCAAAAAAAGCAACAACAACAAAAAAATCTGTTTTTTCTTTTTAGTGGTATCACTATTTCAGTATTTCATACTCTCTCTCTCTCTCTCTCTCTCTCTCTCTTACACACACACACACACACATTATCTATCTATCTAATTCCTCCACTACCTCCTGTTCACTATTCACTATCCTGAATGTCCTGTTCAAGAGTATATTGCTCTTGATTTGAGGTATGATTCTTTAACACTACATTTACATTTGACTTTGATAATTTGATTAAACCTGATGCAGTTTCCTGTTCCGGGTGCGTTATCCTGAATCCTGTGACATGTTTTAGTATTTAGGTGAAAGATCTTTGACCTCCAGAGCTGAGTTACATCATGTGTCGTCTTCTTTATGTAATCGGATTAGCAGGCAGGCTTATGTTTGAGATGCACAGTGATGAACAGAGAGAAAAGCTCCAGAAAAAAGTCCAAACATTGTCGTCTTCTTTAGTTTTGTTTTAGTTTTAAGGTTAATGGCTGTGTTCAGACATGTCTGTGTGCTTTACTGCTGTGGAAGAGAAAAACTCATGACCATCTGCTAAAGTTTAATCCAGATTACAGGCTCTCTCTCCCTCTCTCTCTGTCTCTCTCTCTCTCTCTCTCTCTTTGTGTCCTTGGCAGAAGCTGGTGGGTTAAACAAAGCTCCAAACTCTGCTGGATTGAAAACCTTACACCAATAAAACCAGGAGCTAACAGTCTCTGACGGAGAGGAAGATGGCTTTTCTTATTAAGAGCATGGTGGGGAACCCGCTGAAAGGGATGGGACTCGGAGGAGGAGAGGACAAATCCGAGGCGGACATTCCCAAGGACCCGGCAGCGGCGGCTGGGATGACCAGGGAGGAATATGAGGAGTACCAGAAACAAGTGGTGGAGGAGAAGTAAGTCTTAATACAGGACGGGTTTCCTAGATATCAATAATTCAAAAATGTATTGTAATTGTAACTCCAAATGTGATGATGATGTGATATTTGTCTCGGACTTTTAGGTAATAAAAAAAAAAAAGTTATATGAACCCTTGTTAAAGAATAAACTGAAATGCAAAAACGTTTGATGCAAAAACCTGAGCCTTTTGCGTTTTTGCTCGAGGTTTGATTATACGATAAATCACTGTGACATAATCCTGTCCTCTCTAATCCTCTCCTGAGCCGAGGCCATCAGTCAGCCATCATGTTACATCCGCTCAGACATTTAGGAAGAGAATAAAACACTTTGTATGGTGTTGTTAAAGGAAAATAATGTAATGAAGAGAAGTCACTGTTACAGTCACAAAGTTGTGCATTAACATCATGAAGTTACTAACAATTACAATGTTTACAGTATTTATTTTAATGTTTATTCAAAAATGATACTTTTTATCCATTTTTTTTTTTATCTACAATTAATGTTTTGAACATCCTTGAAACATGTTCGTGTTCTCATTTACATCATCGCAGCAATAAACAACTACAGAAAGTGCAAAGAAGCATAAACTTCTCCACCTCACAGATGTTGGGAGACTTCAGGTTACAGTGTAGCGGTAACTCTCACACTGGAGACTCCTTCCATCAATGTTTCCTTACAGGAATAAACTTCTTTTTCAGACCAAAAGTGACCAAAATCATGAAGTTCTGCTGTTTCTGATTGCGGCTACGATACGAGTCTAAAAAGCCTCTCGATGACTAATTCAAGAGAAAGAATCTATTATATGATAGACACACAGCAATCATTTATCTTGTACTATATGACATTATAAGATGACTCATCACACACTGTACAGAAAATCATACTGATTGCAGTCCTAACCTGACCTTGTTGTGACCTTCAGGATGCAGAGAGATGCAGATTTCCTGCACAGGAAGGCAGAGAGGGCGACGCTCAGGGTTTGTCTTCGTGACAAATACAGACTGCCAAAGGTAGACAGTGGCACCATCATGAACATTTGCTGTTTGCTTTTAAATGATCTCCTACCTACTTCCTGGTTCCTTTAGCTTCGGCTTTTCCATGCCCACTCTGCTACCACAGCCGTAACTGTTCAAAACACTGATTAAATGTTATTTAATTAAAAACGTTGCTCAGTTCTTGATGAGCCGCAGTAAAACTGATTACAGGAACTCAGTTGGGAGTTATTGCCACATGTTTGGGAGTTCCTGGGAGGCCAGTGTTTCAGCAATACAGATGTTTAAAATGGTATCCAAGCACTAGTGTAGTTCGGCACTTGAATGCCCCATACTGTATAACAATCATCACATTATCACATGATTCATGTTCAGTAAGTTCATGGTGTATGTTGTGGCCTGTTTAATGCTTCCTGTGCTCAGATTTAGTGTTTATTTAAAGCTCTAATCCTTTACTGAAGTCAGTGTGGAGAGGAATTACACTATAGATGATAAACTTAAAAAAAATACACAATTAACTGTTGTAAAGCTGAAGCCTTGTTATTTAGTAAATGTAAAGTTTATACAGGGTTCTGATTTAGAATTCTAACATGCAACTGAGTATATGATCAGAATTACATCATCAACTGTACAGAACAAAAATAAAGCTAAAGTTTCAGTTACTTTGTACAGCATGTTGAGGAATTTCAGATTATAATGATTACAATAATTTTCTGTAGCACATTTATATCACACCTTTCATACATTTTAAGTGAAAATATCTTAAACATAAATGAATCCAACTTTATAATCATTAGATTGTGTCCGGGTTGGAGGTGTGTATTGATGCGGGGAGTTTATTCGACATGTTGCTCTACGTTGACTTTGGTCATTGTTTGTCTTCAGTCATGTTCTACTCCTCTGTGACATCAAGCTTCAAAGTGATGAACATTTATTAGCAACAAGCTAGCCAGCTAACTGTGATGAGTTACATTATCTGTTGTTCTGTGAGCAGCCATGTTCATTTAACGCCACCAGCTGAACATCCTGAGATCCAGGTTATAAACTCCAATTTGAGGGAGTTTCTGCTTTATTTTTTACTAGTCTGAAAATTAAAATGTCAACTTTTAGTCAAATACAGCATTAGCTCTCGTTCATCTCTAACTAAAGAGTGATGCAGCAGCGTCCAGCTTTCTTACGTCTTCTTCTATAGATTCTGCTTAAGCAGATCATCTTTTAAAGCTTCTAAATCGTATCTTATTTTATCGTATCTTTTTGTAAATGACCCTTTACCTCCTCTGTGTTCTCAGAGTGAGCAGGACGAGAACATGCTCCAGATGGCTGGAGACGACGTAGATGTCCCCGAGGAGCTGCTGAAGATGGTGGATGAGGACGCAACAGAGGAGGAGGAGAAGGACTCCATCATGGGTCAGATACAGAACCTGCAGAACATGGACATGGATCAGATCAAGGAGAAAGCCTCGGCCACGTATAATGAGATGAAGAGTAAGGCCGAGGAGAAGTGTTGTGTCATGTAATGATCCTGACGATCATGACACACTGAGAGAGAAAGAGAGAGAGAGAGAGAGAGATGGAGATTTGTGATTAAATGATTCCTTGTGTTAATGTAAAAACATCAGGTTGAGTATATGAGATCTGTTGGATCATGTGTTAAAAAATATATAATCTGCAGAAATTTGTTCTTTTTTTTGTTTTTTAATCTATTATTTATTAAAAAAAAAAAAAAAAACAATAGGCACCACTGTCAGTATACCAGTAACAATATTAAAGAATAACTTCACTAGTTTATTCATTATTTTAACCATGGCTGTGTATGATCATGTGTAGTGTAACTGCCTGTGTATGTGTTTATGAGTAAGTATGAACACTTATACTGTATCATAATGTCTTCTTTATTGAAAATAATAAAATATAATGCTTTGTTTTTTTTTGTTTGTTTTTTTATTTAACTACATGCTAATTAGTTCTGAGGATGATGGGAAAACATCCTGAATGAGCGTGATGGGAGATCACTTAAACACTTGATCAAGTTGCATAGTAAAAATAAATCAATGGTACAAACCTGAGCTTAATATTGACTTTAATATTGAACATAAGTGCATTTCTACACACACATACACACACACACAGTGTGATAAGAACTGAACAGCTAAAAGAGGATTGGGACTAAACAGCTGGGTGTCCATAAGAAAACCACTAGTTAGTGAGACTCATCAAAAAAAGAGGCATCAGTTTACTAGAGAGCATAAAGATTAGAGCTTTTGGTTTTTGGTTGTGATTACGTCAATAATGCTTACAGTATTTTAAAACTCTGGAAAGCTGCTTTTGGAAATGTCTGTTCTCTCTTTTCCCATGTTCCCATCTTTCATTTCATTTAGTTTAATTAAATTCAGTTTTATTTGTATATCACTTTTATCAGTGGTCAGTGTCTTACAGAAAGTAAACTGAATTATTTAAAATCACTTTTAAAAAAATATATAATTTACCTTATGTCCACAACATGGTATTGGTGCTAAATAGAACCAGTGAATAAGTGGATTTTCAGATAGGATCATATGACACCATTTTTCATAATACTTAATGCAAATTATTTTGGAAATATTCATACACATTTATATTTTTATCAGATAAAAATAAACACATTGGCTAAATACAATTTCATGCCCTTTTATGTAGCCATAACTTTTTAAAATTCAAATCTTTCAATGATCTTAACTGCCATTCAAATGAAATTTGGTCAATTTAGATTTCACATGTATGATTGGGTGTGTGAGTGTGTGTGTGTGTGTGTGTGCCCTGCGATGGATTGGCACCCTGTCCAGGGTGTACCTAGTGCCCGAAGTCTCCTGGGATAGGCTCCAGGTCCCCCGCGACCCTGAACACAGGATTAAGCGGTATAGAAGATGAATGAATGAATGAATAGATTTTACATAAAAAAAACATAAAATGTATTATGGCGGCACGGTGGTGTAGTGGTTAGCACTGTCGCCTTGCACCTCCAGGGTCTGGGTTCGATTCCCCGTCTCTGTGTGCATGGAGTTTGCATGTTCTCCCCGTGCTTGGTGGGTTTCCTCCGGGTACTCCGGTTTCCTCCCACAGTCCAAAGATATGCAGGTTAGGCTAATTGACATTCCAAATTGCCCGTAGTGTGTGATTGGGTGTGTGAGTGTGTGTATGTGTGTGTGCCCTGCGATGGATTGGCACCCTGTCCAGGGTGTACCCCGCCTAGTGCCCAAAGTCTCCTGGGATAGGCTCCAGGTCCCCCGCGACCCTGAACACAGGATTAAGCGGTATAGAAAATGAATGAATGAATGAAAATTTATTATTTTAAAATGCAAAATTGTTAAGAAATTGCAACAATTTGACATGGTTATGGACACTACAGATTATTTTTTTTATTTAAGCAACAATTTTTACAAGCCATATGCTTCTAGAAGCTTACACCAAGTTTAGTGTCAATACTCATAAAGAAATATGAATAATTTGTATTTTAAATGATTACATACACAGTATATCTCTGGAAAAATTGCCATTTTGGGGCTCATATAAAATAATCTCTCCAAAATGGCTGAAGTTAGCAACTTAAAAAAAATGCTATAATTGAAATGTATAAACTTTAATTCTAATTTTTATTGAAGCAAGATTCCTCTTAGGCCGTTACTTTATACGTTGTTCCTCGGCGTGCATTCTTTTAAAATGTTTAGCATGAATTTCCAAAAATGGACAATTCGTTAGAAATTCTGGGGGAGGGGGGATTTATAGCTAGTTAAACTCGTTAACTATAACCTCTTAACTTTTAACTAAACTCCGAGATGAACTGGGGAAGAAGAAGTTGTCCTACAGTGTGGAAGTGGAAGTGTGAGGAGGATCCGAGTGGCACAAACTCCCCGTGCGCAAAACCGCCACTGTATCAAATCAGCACTTTTCCCTCTCATTGTGTGTTTCGCTTTCACTGCTGAGAAGAAACTTTGAGAAACTGAAGGAGTCTGATGGAGCATTCTGAGCTGGAAGAAGGAAATCCAAAGCGGTTTTGTCCTGATGAGATGTTAATCCGCTTTCTCCCCGCATGCGCGCTGCGGCTCTGCGCTTTTGTTCCGCCTGAATCCGCGATTCTGCTCGAGATGGAGGAAGTTTCAATTCTTCCAGTAAAGTGCACCTGAGTCGCAGGTTAGAGGAGTGTAACTAAACCCGGCATTAGTGGCTTTCAACGTCCTAATTAACGCCTTCATTAAGCACTTTGGATTGTTCTCTTATATCACACACACACACACACACACACACACTGCAAAGTTGCAATTTGTCTAAGCTTTGCCGCTGTTTTCCCCCTCATACAGCAAGTCTAACGTGTGTCCAGAATGTAGTGTTTAATGAGCTCCAAAAAGATATAATTTTATATCCACTTTGTAACATTTATAACATATCCAAATATAATGTTATAAATAATCTGATGTGTTTTATTGCTTAAAGAATTGCGCGCAATAAACAGATTGTTCATGTGGAAGAAAATCATCGAAAGATAACTATAACTGGAAACAACAAGAAGAACAAAAAACGTAAAATGCGTAAATGTTAATAAATTGCTAATGACGGAAGCAATATTTTAATAATGATGTAAACAGTTCAGGATTGTCGCAGTTGATTTCATAGATGAAAGAAAATAAACGCTTTTTTCGTTTTTTTAAAAGTAATTAATGAGCTAACTTTTTTCTTTTATTGAAATTTCAGGTTGATAATTTGTTAATAAATATGACACTAGGAATGTTAATTAGCCTAGAAGTCATGAAATAATTAATGTTACGGTGAGATTTACTAAGTGAGTGAATGATTAATTTCTTTGCATAAATGCCTGAAATGTTTTGAAGTAGACCTGCAGCCTGCTGTCTGTTTCATTACACACAAGAATCCTTTTAAACTAAACATTTAAATTAAAACTATCCCAATTAACTTCTCTCATCGATTTATGTGTTTTAACAAATTCTTTAAATTTTCTTCATTTAAGTAAATACTGATATACTGTACAACTGCTCATACACACACACGCACACACACACACACACACACACACACACACAGGATGTCATTATACATATGATCAATATTCTGATTCTATAGTCCTTAATAAGCGAGATTAATAAGCGAGGGAAAATCACCTACACATCTGCCCAACACGCCAAGACTGAAATATTGATGTTATAGAAAGTTACGTTAGAAGCTGAAATGAGACGGTAAGATTCTTCACTCTACAACCTCTTTAACATTTATTTATTTAAAGTATTTATTGTACTGAAAGACAGTGGACATGTAGCTGATAATAATAATAATAATAATAATAATAATAATAATAATAATAGGAATTATAGTTTTATTATCTATAATAATATTATTTGTAATAATAATTAAGAAATTAAGAAATTTATTGCGAAAGTCGCAAGTTTCGTCTTCTTCAGACACTAAAAGCATCCAGCGGGGTAAACTTGGGTGATTTGACTGGGTTTGTTGTAAGGGGAGCTGGGGCAAATCCAGAAGCCCCTGTCCCACCCTCTGACGTGTCCCGGGGTGATGGAGATGGAGATGGAGAGAGAGAGAGAGAGAGAGAGAGAGAGAGAGAGAGAGAGATCCTGCTGAGGAGGTCTGCTATAAAAACCCAGTGAGAGAGGAGAGACACCTGACACACTGGAGTTACTGCAGCAGATCGAAACGCGGACTCACACCACTGCCCTGACCCCTGACCTTTAGCACAATTTCACTCAGACTTTACTTTATGGTAGCTTGACCAAAAAAGACTTTTCATTCATTATTATTATTATTATTATTATTATTATTATTATTATTATTTCTGGGTGTTGAAACTTCAATGCGGTTTCTGGACTCAGAGATGATGGAGGAGAGAGTTTTAGGAAACCAAAGAGTTCACAGCATCGAGGCTATTTTGGGCTTCAGAGAGGAGCAGAGCAGCCTGAAGAAGCACAGGATGGACAGTAAGTCAGGATCATTTCATTCCTGCGTATGTGTGCAAAGGTCATGTGACCTTTTTTATTTAAATTTTAAAAATGCAAAATGAACTGCAAAAACTATTTTCTCGTGGTGTAAAGCTGTCTTATTGTTTTATTTTATTTAGCAGCGTGTAACCTAACACGGGGCAATATTAAGGGACGAATAAAAGAAGTTTTGTTTAAAATAAAATAATCATTTTAACCAAAACATAAATAAATACAAATAAGTGACCAACGTTGTTGTTTATGGTTGACAGTAAAAACCAGTAAAAACCTGGAGATGCTCTTAAAATTTGTGCGTGTGTGTGAGTGTGTGTGTAGAAGAGAGAATAAGAAACATGTTGAAATAGAAAAATTCAGGGAAAATAGTCATTAATGATGAATTAAAATGCCAATGAAAAAATGTCGTTGATTAGATCTGATTCAATGACCTCCTGAAATTATAAACTGATTTTAAATAGTATGTGTCAGTTGGACAAAATAAATGTATATATGGATTAAACAGAATAAAATAGTTTTTCGGTGTGTTTTTAGTTTTAAAAAAAAAGGTCTTACTGCTGTCTTACTGGACTGAAATCAGAGGGAAATTTACTGATTTTTTAAACTGTACTTGTTTTTTCCCCCTCAGAACCTTTTAGTATCTATGTACCACTGCATAATAATATTTTTATTGTTTAATTTTTTTATTATTTAGGAAAAATCAACACAGGGAACTGAATATTGTACACTGCTCATTGTGATGCTAATCACTCTCTCTCTCTCACACACACACACACACACACACACACATACACATACACAAAGAAAGAGAGAGGGAGAACTACATATAAATTGTCCAGAAGATGATGATGATGATGATGATTACATGAGCCTGAAAATAACATGTCCGCGTGCTCCCAGGTGTCCTCTGTGACGTCAGAGCCGGCGCCCCGGTGAGCCCCGAGTTACCGGAAGGTGCCGACGTGAAGCTCTCGGACGAAGAGCGCGCGAAAAAGAAGCACCGGCGCAACCGGACCACGTTCACCACCTTCCAGCTGCACGAGCTCGAGAGGGCGTTTGAGAAGTCACGTTACCCTGACGCGTGCAGCCGAGAAGAGCTCGCGCTCAAAGTCAACCTGCCGGAAGTGCGCGTGCAGGTGAGGCAGAAGTACATTATGGGGAGGAAGAATAAAAGAAAATATGAATGACATGATGCAGATATAAAACAGTTAGAAATATAGAAATATAAAAATAAAGAAAGACATAAAGGAAGAAGATACATAAATATATTGTGATTTTAAGGAATGGTTAAATTTTTAATTTAATAAAATAAAAAAATGTTTTGGTTTGTTTTATTTATAAGTGCTTTTCCGTTTAATTAATTATTAAAAATTTTATTAATATTACGCTTTTAACAATAGTCGTTGTCTCAATGCAGAATATCCACATGTCCACTATAGAGGATCTCGTACACCAGTGTAGTAATTGTTGGTGACATGGTGTCTTTCTCGCAGGTCTGGTTCCAGAACCGTCGTGCTAAGTGGCGTCGTCAGGAGAAGTTGGAGTTGAGCTCCATCAGTCCCATCAAGCTGCAGGACTCATCCATGCTCTCCTTCCCCAGATCTCCTGCTCTCGAACCCTGGATTGCACCACCTTGCATCTCTTCCTCCACTTCTCCACTGCACTCCTTCCCACCGTTCTTTACCACTGCAACAGGTTACACAACTCCATCTTTCCTCGGAACGCCTACCATCAATCAAGCTCTGCCCCCAGTGGGGGCTCCATGTCCCCCTCCTCCACCACCTCCTCCTCCTCCACTACCCTTTCACTGTTCAAGCTTCATGGACACACTGTCTCTGGAGGACGCTGACCCTCGCAACTCCAGCATCGCCTCGCTCAGGATGAAGGCCAAGGAGCACATTCAGGCCATAGGGAAGACCTGGTAGAGGCCACAGAAATGGACTGGTACAGGAACGGCAAATCACTTCCATGCTCCCTGTAGACACTGTGAGAGCGAATCAGGAGTAAATAATACACTAGTGTATATAAACATCTCTATTACACATAAGAAGGTCTTTGTGTACATGAAGGATTCGAGAACTGAGACAGAAGAGACTGTATAAGCGCAAACGGACATGTGTACATTTGCTTTGTCATGACAATCACAACAGAGACTAAACAAACTATAAAACCATAAATCAATCTTAATTTGCAAAATTTCATAGCACCTTTTATACAAAAAAAGCAGCTCTATATGAAAAATATATAGAAGAATAAGCTTTAAATAATTATGCACATAAATGTCATAGAAATGTTAATGTTATAATAATTAAATATTACTATTATAATAATGGGTATATTATTATAATATATAATTTGTAAAAATATATTAATTAAAAAGCAATAAGCAAAAATATGAAAGGGCACAAAATTATCCGACATAGTTTCACAAGTCACACAACTCAGGTAAAAAGTTGATTCGGATTTTAAAATATTGAGGTTCTATAAACAATTAAGGTTCTATGTTGATTCCTAAAACACAGTATGTCTCCATCGGTATGCTTTTTTTTGAAGCTACAGCTACTTTTAAAGCTAGCTATTAGAACCGTAAAAATATCCTGTAAAATAAAAAACAAACAAACAAAACAAAAAACAACAGATAAAATCATCAGTGAGCATGAGAGTTCAAATAAATGTTTTGTTTAAAAGATGCTTTTAGTGTTTCAGAAATCGGTTCCACGTCACATTTTAGACCTCGTACGTTGTTCTTATGACTTTATTCCACTTTTTGTAAAAACTATTCTAAAATGTACAATTAAGAAAGAAAATTACAGTTCAGAACTAATAAACTATGTAAAGTATGAAAATGAACAAAGAAATAAAGTGAATCAATTAATTAAAATATAAACAAACAAGCAAACATAAGATCTCTGTTTATAGTTACTTACAATTATAAATTAATTTGATTATTTTTGCTTTTATAAGCCAACAATATGATATACAACAATAAAATACACATATAAAATGCAGCTAAGCTGGAGTTGTCATTATGTATTGTCATTATGTATAAAACAAATTTGCTAAAAATTAGTTCTCTTAATGCAATAAGTCTTATTATGTTCATAAAGTTTATTTACTGTGATATCTGTAAAGGCAGGACAATCTATTTATTGGTCTCCTCTGTTGTTTGTGTAAACTGTGATTACAAATGAAGCTTGTATTTTTACCAGAATGTAAATATAAAATGTTAAGTAAACTCTTTTTTTCTAGATATTTGACTCTATTTAGTTTCTCTATAATTTGTAGAATGAGACAGTTTCAGAAACGTCATTCTTAAAGTTACACTCTGTGAAAGAAAGAAAAATATATATAGTTTTTTCATTAAGCTTTTTACTGCCCTCTAGTGGTTCATCTTGGGAAAAAAAAAATCATAGGGCGTGATTTTTTTCTTTCTTTGTCGCCCTCTAGCGGCCTTCTACCCATTCTTTTTTCTCCAAAGTTCTATTTGCATTTAGATTTTAGCTCTATTTTTAAATGTGGAAAATCAGGTGAATGTTCTGCTATGACCTCTGCTTTTTCTTACAAAGCCCCAAAGTTATGGAATAGTCTTCCAATTAATGTTCGGGAACTAAACTTCCAGCCTTCTAACACACAGTATGACAGCAGATCAATCCCTGCTATCCGTTATCACCCAGATGAGGATGGGTTCCCTGTCGAGTCTGGTTCCTCTCAAGGTCTCTTCCTATTACCAGTTCAGGGAGTCTTTAGTTCAGCACCGGCGCCCTCGGCTCGTTCATCAGGGACTATCTGATCATTTTGATTTATATACATTTTCTCATATTTTATACACATTTGCCTAATTTCCCTTTGATTCTGTAAAGCTGCTTTGCGACAATAACCGAGGTTAAAGAGCTATACAAATTAAATTTAATTTAATTTAATAATTACAGCTTCTTTATTGATGACTTTTCTTCAGTCGACATGTTATTTTTACTCACATCATCTATTAATGAACAGGAAGTGACTGACTGACTGACCTGTCGACAGGTGAAGACAATAACAGAGAATGAAAAGTGTACAAAAAGCAATAAGGCATTGATTCACTGTTGTGTCCTACTTGAGGCCAAAATGTCTCATGTCTTTAAAATTATTGTTAATCATTATTTTAAAAAACATTTATGTTTTTTAACAAGAAGATGGCAGGTTTATTAAAACTGCCTCAGTCTCAGTAAGAGCTTTATCCTGATCAGGACCATGAAAGATCAATAGTATAACCCATGAGCATTAAGAGTTTCATAGATGTTCATTAACATTAATTGTAGCTATAAATGGATTAAATTAATTGTTTCGGTTTGAGAGGAAAAGTAACTTCACTACATCACATTCATCTTAGTGTTAATTATTTTCCAAAGTTTTTGTGCAAATTAGTGTCATTAATCACACTTGGTTTATTTCAGGGTTTTATTGAATACATTTAATGAAACATTGGTCACACAGACAGTTCAGAATTATTATTATTATTATTATTATTATTATTATTATTATTATAGTAGTAGGCCTATAAAACAATGGCATAGAATTATATTCACTTACAAAAAAATAGGACACGTTTGTAAGTTGATGTGATGCAGACAGCGAGATTTAGGTGCTTATTTTCTAACAGAGTTGACTTTGACGCAGCACCGTCATTTCTCAGCTGCTTCCAACTGGGTTAAAAATCAGAAGTGACTCTGGTCTTCAGCTGGCGTCGGAGTCTCTCGTGTTTAATGCCAGTAACAAAAACCTTGCTGCCTGCATTGAGAAAAAAAGAGATCACAATGAAGCCTTTAATTTACATACATAAATGTACGTAGAAAATTTTTAATATGTCTTTAATATACATATAAAAACTTTCTAAAATATAGTATTTTTTTATTTGGAAAAAAAATCATCTTAAATTCCACCACAAGGGGGAGCTAGTTTGCATTAGCATTTGTTCTGAAAAGAAGCGCTTAGCTAGTCATGGTCTGGATGTTAGGTAACAAAACAGACACGAGAATAACTTTGCGGTAAAACTACAAACACAGCGATTGCTGTTAATTAGAACAGTAATAAAAATGTTATGAGACTGACATTTGTGAATTCAGTTTGTTTTACCACATATTTGAAACTATAATGTAAAAATCTATAGATAAATTCAAAATAAGGACCTTCAGCATTGCCTATGTTGCTTATGAAGGCTAATTATGAGGGAACGGAGTACATTAGCTATTTTCTGCTAAGTAATTATTAAGGGCCCCCTCTTGTGGTCAATCTTTAGATTGCTAGATGTAATTAGTCTAAGCTGCATGTCTTCTGACTGAGGGAGGAAACCAGACTACCTGGAGGAAACCCAACAGGCACGGGGAGAACAAACACAGCAAACTCCATACACACAGACGTGAGTGGGGAATCGAACCCGGACCCTGGAGGTGCAAGGCAACAGTGCCAACCTCTACGTCACCGTGCCACCCAGCAGTACATGCATAATTAGGAATTAAAAAATAAAACATGTGAATCCACCTGATTGCTCTCACTCTCTCTTGCCAGCTGCTCTTCCCATCGTCTCCTCAGCCCTGCCAAACGCTCTTGTCTTTCCCTCTTGTCTTCTGTCTCTCTCTCTGGTCCAGCCAGAAACTCTGCAAGAGCCTTCAGCAGTCTGGACGGCTGTGTGTGTGTGTCGGCTTGAGCTGTGAATAAATAACCCTGAGCATCGAGGTCGCGGTTGTCCGAACGCAGCGTCTCGTCTATGCTCTTCTTACCCATCAGGTGTCCTGTGGAGAACGGAGGACATGTCACCTACAGCTATAAATACTGGAAGAAGGAGCAGAAATTGTAGGTAAACCGCACCCTAGGGGGCGTGACTTGGGGTTCAATACATCATAACCTTTACAATGTTGTTAAGGTACAGTGTGGAATTAAAAATGTCATTAACTGTTCATGCTTTTATCATTTAGTTAGTTGTTTCTATTTCTCTGTGAACTCTCTGTCCTTTAAGCTTTACAGTATTTTTAACAACAACAAAAAAACATTAGCTATTATATTAAACAAGTTGTTATTAGCTTTATAGTGTGAATACTGATGAAAGAGTGCACTGTTGCTAGGCGACCAGGAAACACTGCATGTGTGTGTAAACCTGTCTATGCTAGTTATTGACTAACGCTAATATCTTTGCTAGTTAGCATAAAGCGTATACAGTATAACCATAACTTCTTTTTGATACAGATAACTTCTGATAAATGCAAAGACAAATTATGGGGTTCCTCAGTATGACGAAACACCAGGAAGTTAAATTAACGCGTCATGCTGAGTGTAACTGCAGTGACATTCTAAAGCGCAGAAATAATAAAGAATAAACATATTTATATCTGAGAGAAACATTGATATCCCTGACATGGTTATCTGGAACAAAAAGATTGAACAACTACATGCTAGCTAGCTACAACATTAGCTTCAGTTATTAGCTTGCAGGGTTTCTCATGATTTAATCTACAGCACTTTTTCCCAAAGTGTGCGTCGTCGCCCCCTAGTGGAGGGGTAATGAATTCAAATCTAACATTTTCTTGGGTTTAGATTATTTTTATTAATTTTTTTCATTTTTGTATTTGAATTCAGATCTTTATATAAGCAATTTAAAATTTCCACTGCCTTTCAATAATATTTATTTAATAATATTTCCTTGTCAGATGCTTTCCCTTAGAAAATCACGGTCCGGGAAAAAACTGTCACTCAGCCCGGAACCGGATTTATAATTCATAGCAAGAAAAGAAAACATTTTAATTTTGTAATTAGATTTAAAATTCCCATAAAATATTTCTGATTCAGTATTTACATTTCATGTAAGAATTACAAATACTGTAATATTCTTCATTTAACTCAGTTTCATGTGTCAATCAGAGTTAAAGATTAAAGTCTTGGTTGGATCACAGAAGATTTCCACACTTGAAGTCGTTAAATGGCTGATTTACAGTTTCTACAGCATTAAACTACTATTAAAAAAATAATTCACAATATAATAACTGGGGGTTTAAAAAACAGGCAAAAAACTTGGAAATGGAAATAGAAAAACTATAATATAAAAATATAAAAATATAATCAACACTCAGTGTTTAAAGCCTATAATTAAAGCTAATAGAGACATTATGGTGTAATTTGCCCACTTTAATGAGGCACGAATAAAAAGATTAACATGTAATTAACGTAATCATTTATCCATATCATTTAATAGAAGCAAACCTGTCAGAAAATAAAGAGTACACACACTTCATTAAGTTCATTAAGTGATGTCACGTCCGCTGCCCCTGAGTGCTACTTTAAATCATCAATAAACACAATGAGAACTGTACGATAAGGAGAGCAGCAACGCAAAAGCAAACACTTTATCCTCCTCCTGGGGCTCCTCTATCGCATCACGCCGTGAGGAGGCTGTTGTATCTGTGAACAAGGAGGCTGTTAGAAGCACGAGCAGCAAATCGAGGAGATTATCAGCTTCTGCAGTTTGATATTAAATCATGAAGGAAAACCACCAAGAAGCTCACAGTGGTTTAAAAGGTGAAATGTAAAGCAAGGTGAAAGAAATAGAGGAAGAATTCGAGTAGTTCTGGACGACATTATATTATTAATTGTAATACAAGACAAAATTAAATATTAAACAAATTAAACATTTATAACGATGCATTGCTGATAATAATGACAAAATTATCACAATACATATTTAGCTAAAGATGAATGATTATTGATTATTGGCGCATACTAAAGTATAAACTATGCCACCATTGATATATATATATACACACACCATGTACAGTTTATATGTTCATACAAAAAAATTATAATAAAGATAAAAGGTGTATATTTTAGGTTCCATCATTTTACAGAAATATATTAAATTGCATAGATATTAACCAAACTGCAACTTCATTGTATTTTTACTTGTTGGCTGTTAAAAAAAAGTAAAGTAAGCTTTAATAAGACGCAGAATTGTTCCACATTTTATGTGACCTTGACCCTAATAAACTGAAAAGTGGATATATCAGGAATAAAACAAACTTGCTTTTTGGAGTCATTAGGATAATTAAGCAAGCTAAGGATGTTTTTTTTTATATATATTTGATATTTGTAGTTATATTTGTGTTGAGCTGTTTAAAGGGTGTAATGTAAAAGTTAGTGTCTTGATTACTTTGGATGTAAATGGCTAAGTTGCAAATAGATTTAACATGTTAATTAATTAACTAATTAATTTCTCATTAAAGAAATGTAAATCAAAAATAAAATAAAATATACAGTATATATTTTTTCACTTTGTAAAAGAAGTTACAAACATTCAGTATGAGTATGATTATTCAATACTTTTAGGCGACAGTGCAGACAGTGTCATGTACGCCGCAGCTTTCCGTTTCTGGTTCCACACAGAACCATCCAAAAATTGGTTCTCTATACATGGATCTTTGAGGCATGTTTTCTGGTTCTTTGACTTGAAGATCCCTAAAGAATAATCTGTATTATGTTGGTTCCTCCTGTTTCATTTATTTAGGACTTAAGCTCTTGTGAGAAAAACAAATGAAGATGAGAAACGTTTTTCAGCTCTTAATGTGTTTCTCTGTAGAACGGGACGTCCTGAGGGTTCTGCACCATCCGAATGAGGTTTTAAATTGTTGGAAGTTCATTTCCAGACACAGCTCTGAGTAACGTTTACTGTGAGGTTGAACGCATATTCTGAACCATACTGTCGCTGAGTGACATCACTGAAACATTCCATTATACTGTTATGTCCAAGGACTATGTGATGGCATTCAACACTGTAGTACTACATAAAGTATTGTATTAGGAGTACTCTTACAGCTGTAGTATGTATGGAGGAGATCTTTTCACTCCAGTACCTTAATTAACTATTAACTAATCGAGCGCTAATAAAAAGACCATCAATAAAAAATCACTTAAAAAACAATTAATTCCCAAATTCCATCCTTGTTTCTGCTCCTGTTAATCACAGTTACGGACCTGTTGCTCTTTTATCCACACATTATCTGCTCAGCACTCAGCACTGTCTGTACAGTATACTCTTCTACACCAGTAAACTCTAAATCTCACAGGTTCATTTTACAGTCAAGGTTTAATCCGACTTTCCTCGCCATCGTCTTTACAAACTAAATGAAATTGAATCAGGTTTCTTTGCATGAAACACCTTACAGTCTAATGATCTCACACAAACCTATTTACTATAGATAGTTAATTACTAGTTTGGCGTTAAGAGTTTTTCTTGTGCAGCCTCAAATGTTAAAAGTTACTTCTATACCATTAGAATAAATTAATTAGATATTTTAAAACAACTTAAACATCATCTTTGCATAAAATGCTCATCATGGTGAAGTGAACACAAAGTGAATTAGTGTTTTCTAAATAAGAGATGAAAAAGGCGTCCTGCTTACCCACAGCCCAGTGGTTTCCGCGAGCGTACACTAATTTGCCTCTCTGTGCTACGTTATGCAGATCAGCATCACAACCGAGAAAAAACAGCATCACAACGAACACCGACATCACGACTCTGTATCTCCACAGGTCGCACATGGTGATGGAGAGAGGCGGCTGGACTTCTGCTACTCCTTCTGTGCAGTACGGTGGAGTGTGTCTGTTTGTGTGTGTGTGTGTGTGTGTGTGTGTGAGTGCTTGCTTGAGTGTGTCCGGGTGTCTGGAAATCAGTGTATTTATACTAGAGCAGGACACAAAGCAGGTGAGCAGCTTGGACGCCTAATGACTTGCAAATGAACAACATGTCAATCAACACACATGCATACACACACACACACACACACACACTCAAAAACATCATTCACCATTCATGGCAAAATGTCAAAGGCTTAATATGGTGATTAATATCATCAGGGCCAGCCATCCACCCCTCTGCCCACAAACCCCCACCGTCACCCCATGACCAAAGAACCTTTTAAACTGATGCAATCAATACGTTTGCTATTTTCTAGGTTTTTTTTTTTCCAGGTTTTCAGTTTACACTCTATAACTCTATATTTATCAATGTTCCCTTGCTTTTGTTGTACTCACAGTTTCTGTCTTACTTGGTTTTGTAAGAGTTTTCTTCTTCCCTTCTTTCCACTGCATTATCAAAAGTAACAAAATGCATTAAATAGATTACATTCTGTTTTGAAAGTATCACATGTTCTCAATTTAAATACACCTGTTCCTCAAAGAACACACACACGACAAAACACATTCTGAAAGTTCTGGCCTTTAAATGTTCCATGAAATTTCATTAAATCGTTCACACACTGCAATCTGGGAACGGCAGTTAGCTTAATCTGCATGTCTTTGGGCTGTGGGAGAAAACTGGAGAATCCGGAGAGAACCCAACAAGCACAGCGAGAACATGGAAACTCCCAGACCCTGAAGCTGCAAGGCGGCCCAAAAATAATGGCCAAAATAATTTGGTATAACCATAACTAGGGGACGTCATCCACCAACTGAGCAGCAAACAAGAGTGCAAGGATGAAGAACTCTGAAGAAGCTTGATCCATAACCATAGACCTGGCACACCATAACACCACGCTTTGTGATGAGAAGAACAAAAAACGTTATGAAATATCATCGTGAGCTTTCTCTAAAAGGCACGCGTGGAAAGATTCTTTGAACTGAAAGATTCTTTGAATTCTCTAAAAACTTTTGAACTTTTTATTGAATAAACCGGACAGGATTGAAGACGTGATGGATGAAGTCAAATTCTTCCTAGAAGAAAAAAAAACTGTTCCAGTCGGTAAGGGATTTGAAAGTGGGATTGAACATCAACATCATGTTTTAACAGGACATGACCTGTATCACCAATCTGCAGTGGATGTGTTAGGAAGAACATCCTCTTCACATGTGAAGGCAACTCTCATTGAGACGTTTATCTGAGTGAGAGGCAGCTTCACATGTGGAGGGTGTGTGTGTTTGTGTGTGTGTGTGTGTGTGTGTGTGTATACGTAATTTCTTTTTAAGGATGGGCCTTGCAGGAAAACAAATAAGAATGTTATGCTTTTAGTTTATGAAGAGAACATGTCTCTAAATCTTTAAATCTAATGGTTCAGAACCGGGTCAGGTTGGATCTCAGTCCAGTCTCTGACCCCAGGGAGGGTGAAAGTTAACACATACAGTGGTGTGAAAAACTATTTGCCCCCTTCCTGATTTCTTATTCTTTTGCATGTTTGTCACACTTAAATGTTTCTGCTCATCAAAAACCGTTAACTATTAGTCAAAGATAACATAATTGAACACAAAATGCAGTTTTTAAATGAAGGTTTACGTTATTAAGGGAGAAAAAAACCTCAAAATCTACATGGCCCTGTGTGAAAAAGTGATTGCCCCCCTTGTTAAAATATAACTTAACTGTGGTTTATCACACCTGAGTTCAATTTCTGTAGTCACCCCCAGGCCTGATTACTGCCACACCTGTTTCAATCAAGAAATCACTTAAATAGGAGCTACCTGACACAGAGAAGTAGACCAAAAGCACCTCAAAAGCTAGACATCATGCCAAGATCCAAAGAAATTCAGGAACAAATGAGAACAAAAGTAATTGAGATCTATCAGTCTGGTAAAGGTTATAAAGCCATTTCTAAAGCTTTGGGACTCCAGCGAACCACAGTGAGAGCCATTATCCACAAATGGCAAAAACATGGAACAGTGGTGAACCTTCCCAGGAGTGGCCGGCCGACCGAAATTACCCCAAGAGCGCAGAGACAACTCATCCGAGAGGCCACAAAAGACCCCAGGACAACATCTAAAGAACTGCAGGCCTCACTTGCCTCAATTAAGGTCAGTGTTCACGACTCCACCATAAGAAAGAGACTGGGCAAAAACGGCCTGCATGGCAGATTTCCAAGGCGCAAACCACTTTTAAGCAAAAAGAACATTAAGGCTCATCTCAATTTTGCTAAAAAACATCTCAATGATTGCCAAGACTTTTGGGAAAATACCTTGTGGACCGACGAGACAAAAGTTGAACTTTTTGGAAGGTGCGTGTCCCGTTACATCTGGCGTAAAAGTAACACAGCATTTCAGAAAAAGAACATCATACCAACAGTAAAATATGGTGGTGGTAGTGTGATGGTCTGGGGTTGTTTTGCTGCGTCAGGACCTGGAAGGCTTGCTGTGATAGATGGAACCATGAATTCTACTGTCTACCAAAAAATCCTGATGGAGAATGTCCGGCCATCTGTTCGTCAACTCAAGCTGAAGCGATCTTGGGTGCTGCAGCAGGACAATGACCCAAAACACACCAGCAAATCCACCTCTGAATGGCTGAAGAAAAACAAAATGAAGACTTTGGAGTGGCCTAGTCAAAGTCCTGACCTGAATCCTATTGAGATGTTGTGGCATGACCTTAAAAAGGCGGTTCATGCTAGAAAACCTTCAAATTACAACAATTCTGCAAAGATGAGTGGGCCAAAATTCCTCCAGAGCGCTGTAAAAGACTCGTTGCAAGTTATCGCAAACACTTGATTGCAGTTATTGCTGCTAAGGGTGGCCCAACCAGTTATTAGGTTCAGGGGGCAATTACTTTTTCACACAGGGCCATGTAGGTTTGGATTTTTTTTCTCCCTAAATAATAAAACCCCTCATTTAAAAACTGCATTTTGTGTTTACTTGTGTTATCTTTTACTAATAGTTAAATGTGTTTGATGATCAGAAACATTTTGTGTGACAAACATGCAAAAGAATAAGAAATCAGGAGGGGGGCAAATAGTTTTTCACAGCACTGTACTTCCTCCAGGATATGAAACCATTCGGCCTTATGATCTAGAAATGATGCACTTTCTGCACCACAGGGCAGCAGAAGGAAGTGCTATCCACCCCCTTCTACATACATGAGCACACAGTCCACACAACTGCCTAGTGGTGAGAGTACAGTATGCTCCTTCCATTTCGACAGCATGGCTAGTTTTGTTTTCTTGGGCTCCCAGTCATGGTTAGCTACGGCGTACTAAAAAACTCAGGAGCTGAACACAGTAATGAGGAGTGGAAGTGATTTAGGGCTGCAGGGATTTCATTGTACGTTGTACTCACTAAATATGATCTTGGTCTCGAGCTAGCATTTGTACAGTGTTGTTTAAGATCATGAAGAAACAATAAATTCTTCTAGGACAAAGATGATCATCTAAGAACGAAACACTTCCTGTACTGAGAGCAGTAAGACCTGTCAGGAGGTAAGACTGACCCCAGTGGGACTCTGGACATGATCTCACCTTCACCCGGTCTTAGACCTCACACTGGTGGTCTTGACCACAGGCCCGTAAAGTTTTGATTATTTAGATATGCTTCCTGGATATGCTGTTTAGTGATTAAATTGATTCCTCCTGCTCATTATCTTTATGTTATTTCCTCAATTTTCTTGTTCTTTCTTTTTATATACGTTTAAATTTACATTTAAGGATTTGGCAGACGCTCTTATCCAGAGCGACTTACAAAAAGTGCTTTGTTTACACTTTTACGTCACTGGATAGATACTTGCACTGGGTTACTAGGTTACTAACTACGTGCCATCAGTCAAACACAACTGGGAAGAGTTTTTAAACATAATTTTTTATACTTTTGTACTTTTCTTTACAAGAAAAGAAACAAATACTTTTGTTTCTTTCTTTTAATATTTTTCTTTATTTTTTATACAATTCCCTTCTTTCTTTCTTTCTTTCTTTCTTTCTTTCTAACATTAAATAGCAAAACCTTCTTAGATAAAATTGTTTGTCTCCTTGATTTCTATCATTTTCGCGTTCCTTTTTTTTATTATTTAATTTTTACACAGTATTCTTTCTTTCTTACTTACTTTCTTTTTTTTTTCTTCATTTTTTATAACCATAAACTACAAAATGTTCCTGAAATAAAAATTTTTTCCTGGTCTTTAACTTTTTCTTTTTAATATAATTCTACTTTTTCATTTTTTAACTTCCTTTCTTTTTAAAAAAATTTCTCTCTCTCTCTCTCTCTCTCTCTCTCTCTCTCTCTTTCTTTCTTTCTTGTATTAGTCTTTCTTTCCTTCTTTTCTTTTATTTCTTTCTTCATTTTATAAAATTTCTTTGGTAATTTTCTTAACCTTTTTAGTGTTTTCTGTTTCTTTGTTTGTTTGTTTATTTCTTTCTTTCTTTTATTGCATATCTTTTCTTTAATTAGAAAAATCTTTATCTCTTTTCTTTATTTTGTTACTGTTTATTTCTTTATTTAGTTATTTTCTTGATTTTGTTAGTGTTTATTTTCTTTTTTTTCTTTCCTTTTAATTAAAAAAATATTTTCATTATTTTGTTGCTGTTTTCTTTCTTTCTTTCTTATTTTAACCATGAAAATATCATGATTTTTTAGAAGGCTAACATTATCTGTCTAGTATTTTTGTGTGTGTGAGGTGATCGGGGCAGGCAGAATGCTGCCCCTGGTTACTGGCCCCAGACTTCGGAAAGCCCCTGGTGTTCTACTTCTCTGTTGTGGAGTCTCCATCGCGTTATCACTCCGTGTGTTCGAGTGTTTATGTTGCTAGGATTCTCTGGTCTTTCACTCAGCTTAGTGACAATAGTGTGACAGATGAAGAAGCGAATTGAGTCACAGAGTGCAAACACCGTCGCTCAGGTTGATGAAAGAATATTACACACTCGGATAAGTCAGAGAAATCTCCTCATTGTCCTGAGGGCGCACTTCAGGGAAGTTAGAGTGGAGCTGATGGAAAAACAAACCTACAGACAAAAGCAGGGAATTAACTCAGCATTCATCCCAGTAACTAACTCACACACACACACACACACACACACACACACACACACACACACACACACACACACACACACAATTGCCTTATCCACCGTTGATCCCATCAGGTTTACTTAATATAAACATACTACACAATTACAGGCGCACACACACATGAATGCACACACACACACACACACACACACGGACACACACACAAGCTTTGCAGCAGCTGCAGTAACCTTTAACATGAGATTCCCCCAAAGGCACAGTTATCTCTATTTCCAAAAATCATGCACACACACACACACACACACACACACACACACACACACACTTTATTTTTACTTAAAATAAGTAAACAACATAAGACTTTATTTATTATGTCAGTTAATTTATTATGCTTTCTTTCTTTCTAACCTACAAGATATCTTCATTATGATCAACAGGCTTTCTCATTCATCATGTAAGGCTCAGATTGTAAGAAACAAAAATGCTATAATTTATTTTACAATCTGTTCATCTATCCATCCATCCATCTAAAAAAAATAGATGTTGCGATATGTTGCAATTGATATACTTTCTCCACTAGAGGGCAGTCTTTGTTTTGAATGAGTGGTCCTGACCCTGGTCCTGGAGGACCCCCTGCCTCCACATTAGTGTTTTCTCAGAGACAACTGATTGAACTAATCAGCTAATTAACAGCCCTTTTCTCACCTGAAGTGTGTGATAGAGAAGAGAACCAGGAGTGACAACTGCAGTTTTTAATCATACACTTCTGCATTAAATCTGCATTCATCTTTATTCTCCTTCTCTATAATCCTTAATTTTGATTGAAAAAAAAAACAACAACAGAAATTCCTATGAGTTTAATTAATGGCTATTGCATTATTGTTATACAAACAGTAATAAAATCACATTCCATTGTTGTTTAATGCTGTAGGTGTTTATCATAATCAGATCTTAAAATCAGTGATTCCATTTAAACCATCAGGATGTGGTGTTGTTATAAATTACTGCCCAGAGGGTTGAATTGTAGCAGGAACATGGTGAGAAAATTACATCATGGTGGTTTGGTTTCCTTTCATTTCCAAAAATAGTAATTAAATGAATATTGGATTAGACTGATTTAAACAAATATGCATAGACCTTCTTACACAGAAGTATTCGTCACTGCACGCATAACGTGAAATGTAACAGACAATAAAAGCAAAGAATGAACTAGGATGAACTTTCCAAACAATCAGGACCAGTGCTGAGCAGTACATTAATGTGAATCTGGGCTGAAATGAGAGAAGCACATGGCTGAGACCTTAGAGCTCTTGTGTTATAGTGGTTAGCACTGTGGCCTAACACCTCCATGGACATGGTTCAATTCCTGATAATTAAAGAAGGTTAGGCTTATTGACGTTCTCAAATTACCCGTAGTGTGGGAATGTTGACCGGAGGTCATACTAGGGTTATAAAAATGGGAATAAATACAATTAGTCTCCACGGTCCCTAGTTGGACTACAGAGTCCTAGATGGATGGAGGGATTGAATCCTCCTTAAGATCACAGCTCCAACAATTTCTAAAACTAAACAGGACGTGGCTATACGTTTTGTTGTTGGTTTAAATTCAAATTCAAATTTTATTTGTCACATACACAGTCATACACAGTATAATATGCAGTGAAATGCTTACACGACCGCCAGTGACCTTAAAAAGAAAATAAAAGCTTGTACGTAAAATAAATAATCAATAAAAAGGAAATACTAAAGAAATAAATTTAACTAGTAAAATTAACTGTACAATAAGGGCAAGACTGAAGTCTGTTCACTGTTGTGTAACTAAAGCACAGAGCAGAATGTCTAGTGATCTCCCGTATTCCCATAATGCACTGCAGCAGGCAAGGGATCTGCTGATGTACCCTGGAGAAGTTTTATAGACATTTATAGGGAACAGGGAGTAGGATGTGTGTGTGTATGTCATTTGAAATGTGGTGAAGCTGTAAACAACTGAAAAAAGTCATTATGTCGGGGGAAATGGTCTACGTGGTTACAGAATCTGAACATAAATATGAGACATTTTGCATCGTGTTAGTTTGAAAACAACAACTAGATATCTGTAAACAAATGGATTAACAGTACTTCCGGGTTCATCAGTCGCTTCCGGTCAGGTGCGGACTGATCACCGCGGGGGCTTATGGGTATGTAAAATATATTATAATCAAAAAATAATCGTTGATTACAAAAAAACATACCAATAATCTATTATTTAAAAAAAAAAGGCTAATCGCATTTTTGTTTATAATATACTCCAGTCGCGTGCTTGTTTTGAAGCAGTTTAATGTAGTATAACTGTATAAAGTTATATATATATAAAACCATAAATATACACGAAACATAACGTGTGTTTTTTTTAAACGTGTCGTCCTGAATGCGGCGCGAAAGGCATTGTGGGTAATCCCCGTTGGGACCGCTGCTGTCCAATGGGAATCTTTTTCTGTCTGGAGTAAATACAGGAAGGTTAAATCGTTAAATAAGTCGCTGTGTGGACATAAGGACACTTTTGTCTTACGTGGATCCGCAGCGTCTGTGTGAGAGTGTATTAAATGGCGGAGTATTTGTAGCTTTTTAACGCGAAAGCCGGATCAATAGGACACACGGCGAGTCACGTGACTGCTGGAGGATGCTGGGGGTGGGCAGCATCAGCATCAGCAGCAGCATCAGCATCCTCTTTTGCAGTGTCTCCCAATGCCTTTCAGAATGAGAAAGCAAAATGTGTCCCTTATCAAAGCCTTTTTATTTCCTTTAAAGTGCATTTAGGTTTTTATCGCATGAAATGCACTAATAGTTTATTTTTTTTCTTTTCTTAAAAATCCTTTCCCTAATCCTTTTATCTTTAATGCACCCCATTTAACCCTGCTGTGGTGATGAATGGTGCAGCAGGAATCATGGCTGGCCTTCTTGCCACAGCCATTTATCTTTTTTTGTGCTTCCCATCTAAGGAAGAGATTTCTCCCATCTGAGCAAAAAGCCCTGCTTTACAGTAGCCCTCAGGTAGGTCATGATCCGTCTCCTGTTTGCTCTTTATTATAATTTATTTTTAATATATCAAATGTTACATTGTGAAGTTACACGAGGCCTAAGATTAGATTGTGCTTCTGCTGTATTAGACACACACACACACACACACACACTGCATGAGACTGATACTGCTTGTTGCTGTTACATTCTGCATTTCTGTTTTAGAATGAGATTGTCCATTAGTCTACAGTTCAAAGGGATTTTATTCTTTCTTCATTCCTTCAGTGGAGGTTAGAGGTTACATGGATTAGATTGGCTGTGAGATCTCGTGTACCTGCGGTCTGTGTTTTCATTGGGAGCTCATCTGCAGCGGGTTTATTGACATTTCAAGAAGTTTGTTCATGCACGTTTGTGTTTATTAGAAAAAACATTAATATGTGAGCTCTATTCCTATTGTTGAGACATGAGCTCTATTGTGTGCTCTGAGTGATGCAATCATTAATGTCAGGCATTTTCCCTGACTTAACCTTATTTGGATGGGATTCATTTATTGGGTTTCTTAGTGGTATACTTGTGGAAGTTTAGTCCTGGACAAATCTCTTATGCTGAACAACCTTGCCATGTGTGGAAAAACTGAGCCTTCTTTTTACCTTTTGTAAAAGGACGTACGATCAGTATGTAAGTTCGGTATCGTTATGGTAATATTTTAGTAGTACAATATATCCCATTTGGGATGACATGTTCGTAAAGTTTGCAGTATATCCTGTAGGAAAAGTTGTTGTTGTTGTACATGTTACTCAGCAGAGGCTGATGTAAGCCCTGTTGTAATGTTCATGTCTGGATTTATTTCTGGTAATTGTTACCGACTCAGCGTTCCTGTCTCTGTAAAGATCATGCTGTGTTTTACGTATTATAAAACTATGTGTAGAAATAATAGCAAGTAACATAAAGCAGAAAGAGAGGCTTTTTTTACCAGCTAAAGCTGATGTAAGCCCTGTTTAGAAAGGATTTGTTAGACATGGGGAATTTAGGGTGATGTAAGTATGAGCAGAATCTCTGAAACTTTGGAAAAATCCCAGGTGACGTGTATCCCTTCTCATGTCTTAGGATTCTTATCATCCTGAAACAGTCAAGACAGAAATAACACTCAGAGCCATTAGCTGTATTATACTGTACATACTATATAAGATATAAACACTATGACTCATGATCATCAATGTTATATTATAATATTAACAATATTAACCATAATTATCATATAATACCCAAAAGTACACTTTATTTCCTCTTTCCACCACATATAAAAGAAACACACACAGTCTTCTACTTACTGTATTAACACAGCTTGAGAGACTTCATAACAGATCGTGATGTGAATACGCTTTTTTTTTGGGTGCTATTTTTTATCCGTCTGACTAAGGGTTCAGAAAAAGCAGATTATTTCACAGTGATGTCCCGCCTCTCGTGTTGATGATGCACAGATCCACTCTGCTTTCCCTAACACACAGAAAAATGTACATAAAATATGAAATAATAAAAGAAATCAGGTCTGTGTGTGTGTCAGTGTGTGTGTGTCTGTGTGTGTGCATGAGGGAAAGGTTGAAGTTAAGAACCCACCTCATCACGACATTAGAGGTCAGGGTTTAAACTGAGCACTCGTCCTCGGTTCGGCTGCTGTCTGAGAGATGAGGAAGATACGAGAGCTCTGAGTGACATCTGATGCTGCGATATGAACCAAAATAGCGCACTGACATCATGTTATCAATCATACTGCGCACATGGATGTAGCTTACGGATACAAGACGTGTCCTAGTAACAAACTGATCCTGGCCTTTTTATTTATTAATTGATTTGTATATTCTGTATCGCCACAGTTCATCAGAGCATGCAGAGAAACGTTATCTCCAAGACCAGAATGTGTAACACTGACAATATGGAGTGTCATTTTTATACTGCATGCAGAGTGGAATAGACAAATATCAACAGATTGAGCTAATGATAAACAATGGTGTAAAAAACATGTAGCGCAGCTTTTGCAACATCACATGTGGTAACAAGTGGAAATACACCGGATCCTCTGCGTGCAGGTTAATCCGTTCCGGAGGTGAGTAGTTAAGGTGAAATGTTGTATTGTGAAGCGCATTGTTCCATTGGAAATAATGTAAATGCAGATAATCCGTACCAGCCACCAAAAAATATTACCAATATTACTAATTTCCAACACTATAATCATATTTTTGCATATAAAAACAATCAAAACATTTAGAAAAGACATGAAATGAATTAAAATATGAAATAAATAGATATTATTATTAATATTATTATTATACCTTTCTTAACCTTAATTCATGGTTCCTCTTGGCACCAAACTGAAAGCGGCTCCCTTTTCTTCTTGCTATCGTCCTTGCTAACATACTTGGGACCCCATGGTGTAATGTCTTTAGTAAATCTTAAAGCTGGCTTTGCTTGGCTTTCCACTGACACACACAAGTTTTTAACGGCTCTCGGACATACGCGCAACTTAGCCGGCATTCGCTCTGTTCGTATGATGAAAATTCCGGTTCATATTTGTTAAAAAATTTCAGTTTTTAAGGCAAAAATTCGTAAGGGTTCGGGGACTTTGTATGCCGAAGTTCCAGAATCAACCAGGTACAGAGGATGTATACAAGGTCACTCACTTACTTTCTCACTCATCTTCTATACCGCTTTATCCTGTATCCAGTGTCGCGGGGGCGGAGCCTATCCGAGGAGGCTTATGGCACGAGGCGGGGTACACCCTGGACAGCGTGCCAATCCATCGCAGGGCACACACACATACTGTACATACAGACACTTACACACTACGGGCAATTTAGGAACGCCAATTAGCCTAATCTGCATATCTTTGGACTGTGGGAGGAAACCGGAGTACCCGGAAGAAACCCACCAAGCACGAGGAGAACATGCAAACTCCATGCACGGGAATCGAGCCTGGCTGGGAATCAAACCCGGACCCTGGAGGTGCAAGGCGACAGTGCTAACCACTACACCACCGTTCCGCCTATACAAGTTTACATTCTGTAAATAATGTGTTTTCTTGGATCCATTCTTGGTAACTTCTTAAATTCTGTTTTGTTTTGTTGTAAAGTAAACTAATTAAGATGACAGTCTTATTAAACAATCAAACTAATGGGGAAAAGTGAGCAGTGTAAATCTGTGAAAACCTTTAGCCCTATTTGGACAGGATTAGCTTTAACATGTTGAGGTTGAGTAATTCTCAAGGTATTCGTTGGATTTTTTTTCTCTAGTATGAGGCAGCAAGTAAACACAGATGGTGTGTCAGAAACGGGGAAACTGAGCAAATGTGGGGATCTGAGCGACTTTGACCAGGACACACACATTGTGCTGTCTAAACGACTGGGTCAAAGCGTCTCCAAAACAGCTGGAGGGTGTTCCCAGTTAGTACGGTGGTTAAACCAGTTACAGGGTGATGGGCACCCAAGACTTTTTGATGTGTACAATGGACACGTGAGCATCAGAAATGGATCACTGAGCAATGGAGGAAGGTGTGGCCTGGACTGAGGATTCACATTGTCTCTTACAACCGTGTGTGTGTGTGTGTGTTCCTTACCTGAGGAAGAGATGGCACCAGAATGCAGCACTATGAGAAGAAGGTGAGCCAGCGGAGGCAGTGTGATGCTCTGGGTGATGTTCAGCTGGGAAACCTTGGGTCCTGAAATTCATGTGGATGTTACTTTGACACGTACCACCTACATTACCTGGACATTGTTACAGCTCTTCATGGAAACAAGGTTCTCGCATAGTAAAGACATGACAAAGAGTTCAAGGTGTTGACCCGGCCTCGAAATTCTCCAGATCTCAATCAAAACCGAGCGCCTGTGGGATTGTGCTGAGAAACGAGTCGGATCTATGGAGGCCTCCACACACCTTTTAATGTTATGGCTAACCGGTGTGTCTCCTGTCTTATCCTGTGTGTGGAAAAAATGTTTGAACGTTGAACGTCTCGTTCCAGATTTATTTCTCCTTACCGCTATAATAATGCGCTCGACTCTCCCGGGGAGGACTTTGCACCAGATTTCGGGGTGTGTCTGTGGGGATTTGTGTTTATTCAGCTACAGGCCCGGAGTGCAGTCAGTGTTCCAGTTCATCCCGAAGGAGTTGAGTCAGGAGGACACGCTAACCGTAACACAGCAGGTCGACATGGAGCTGGCCTTGTGGATCTCACAGGACCGAGAAGCGTCTTAGAGAAAGCGTAACGCTACAGCACACTGAGATGGTCCTTGTGGTACGAGGAAGCACATGTGGGTGTTGAAGATGAACTAAAATCAAATCAAATAATAAAACTCCTCATTAGGATGCACTTTTGATTTTATTTTTATTAAAACTGCATTTGCACAGGAGTGTAAGTGATACAAAAAACATGCTTAAAAAAAAAAAAGAAGTAAATATATCATTTTTCTTTCCGACCTTAGGACATACTGTTGTATACTTTATCGTTAACATCACCGACATTTGTCCTGCTGTGTTTGTCTTTTCACTCGTTCCTCATCGTCATCATTCAGTAGTTTATTTGCTTCTGACTCACCGTACATTAAACTCTCCCGCTTTAATGATTGACGTGTGATTATATATTATTACCCAGCAGCACAGTGTGTCTCAGGACCAGGCCCTGATTGCACACACACACACACACACACACACACACACCCCTGCAGAGCCGTCACAGCTCTCTAGCCGCCATGATGCCAGGCCTTTGTTCTTTTCTTTCTTTCTTTCTTTCTTTTCCTTCAATCTTTCCACAAAAAATGTACACAAAATCTCAGTTTCCAGTCCTTTCCTTCTTCATCTCTTTTTTTTTTTTTTGTTTATTTCCAGCCTCTCCTATCGCCCCCAGCTCTCTGGCTTTCTGCAGCTGGTTGCATTTGCGAGCCAGTACTGTCTCTTCTGACACACACACACCACACACACACACACACACACACACACGTAGACAAAAGGCCGGAGCTGCCTGTCGAACACTGCCCCCTTTTTCCTTTGCATCTGCGAAGACACGGGGTGACCCACAGGACAGGAGGAAAGAGAAGAAATCCAAAACAAAATAATAAAACACACACACACACACATATACATACATAGTGAAAGACACACAGACACAGAATGGGGCCTGGATGGATCGGGATGCAGCGTTTGCATGGACCTTGGAATCGTGGAAGATTCCCAGTAGACGAGGGAGCAGAGAGATTTAGGGTAGGCACCAGTTCATGCATGTTTGCATTAAGGTGTGTGTTTGTGTGTGTGTGTGTATGTTTATGGCCTTTTGTTTTTCTCTCCCTCACTCAGAGAAGACAGGATGCTTGTTTTGCCCAGAACTGAAGGGAAAGGCAGCTGATTTTAATTGACAAAAATCCCCCCCCCCCCCCCCGCTCTCTTTCTCTTTCTCTGTCTTTCATTCTGGGAGAAGACAAGGAAGGAGAGGAAGCAGGGACATCGGATAAAGGGAGAGGAGCATGAACCGGAGAGAGTGAGAGAGTGAGTGAGTGAGTGAGGGGGGGAGGTAGAGCAGGAAAACGGAAGAGCTAAAACCCGTGCTGCAGAATGGGGTAGAAACGGAGAGGCAAGAATCAAAAAACGAGGCCAGGTACCGAGCCGTGTTTACTGTTTACTACTCCTCCTTCATCTTGCTCTTTTTCTTTTCTCAGGGAGAGACAGAGGGACAGAGAGAGAGAGAGAGTGTGTGCGTGCATGATGCTCTTCGTTTCTGGCTTGTGTACAGCTTTTGTTTCCATCTTAACCCCATCCGTCCATCCATCCATCCTTCCATCCCTCCATATAAACCGGTTCCTGAGCCTGGCACATGCATGTTCACCGTCCATGAGCGTTCCTGTTCCTGTTCCTGTTTTTCAGGCCTAATCCTTTCTCCAGAGGAGCGCTCGAGGTCCCGGGCCATGAACACTTCATCCATGTTTAACATCATGATCAGGAATGACTCCCCCCCCCCCCTCCTTTGATTGTATTTATTTATTCTTTTCAGCAACTGTGAGTAATCCTATTTACAGGTCATCACTCCAGGATCATCAAGACTCGACGCTGCATGACATCAAGGTTTCTGTCGATTAAAAAAAAAAAAAAAATCTGACCTAACACGACTCTCTTGATAGGAATGTTCCAGTTCTGACGGAAATGTCTGTGTGTGTGTGTGTGTGTGTGTCCTGTGAGGCTGCACTGCAGCACACACATTATGCAAGGGGACCGGAACCGGTTGAAACCAGTTTGAGGCAGATGAGGAACAATGCAGTGACTGTGCTACAGGGCAGATAGCAAGGCTTTAAAAAAAAAGGAGCGAAAGAAACCAGTTCCCAGGGTCACGTCAGGGTTTCATCAGGTTCTGCTTCGTCTGTCCGAGACGGGGCCGGATAGCACGAGCAGCCATGACGGACGAGGGAAAAGTCACACGTTCACAGCTATTTTTTTTTATCGATTTCTTTCTCCGGGTCACGATATCAGAGCGTCTGGCCGGGCCGAGACGCTGTTTATCAGGTGTAACGTGACCCACGAGTGCTGCGAGGGGAAAAGCGAGATTGTTTTCAGTGGGGAGAGAGAGAGAGAGAGCATGAGGGCGAGGAAGGAAGGAAGGAAGGAAGGAGGGAAAGAGCGAGGGAGGTGTTTGGTGGTGGCAGAGGGTGAGAGAGAGAGAGAGTGGTATGTCTGAGGGGGAGGAAGGAAGGAAAAAGAGGATGAAAGGAGGTTGTTTTGCAGTAAAAATGGTCGGAAGCGAGGGTGAGGAGTGCTTCATTTGCATGCTTTCACTACTCTGTGTGTGTGTGTTTGTCAGGATCCCTGACTAGATCCTATCAGGTTGTGTTGCTTTGTGTGTTGTGAGGCATCTGATGTTTCTGGTCGCTTTGCTCGCTGGCTGGTTTGAGGCCTTGTTTTAAAACCTTCTGCCTCTCGGTTCTCCATCATACCATCCTTTTTTTTTTTTTTTTGCTGTTTTTGTAACGTGTTTGTGAGTGTAAATGAATGTGTGTATGAAAGAGAAGAAAAAGGAGGAGGAGGTGGAGATGGAGGAGAAGGAGGAGGGAGAAGGCCATTTTGGCCCTGCCTGTGCAGAGCGTGCAGATGTTAATAACAGTAATGGAGGACATGCTGGCTGCAGTGAGCTTAACCTCTAGAATACAGGCAGCAGTGGGATTAGCGAAGGCAGATAACCTGAATGAACCCGTTCTCATCTGTCTGCATTTGTTCTTTTTCCTCGATAAACTGACATTCTTTCTGATCACAACACAGTTTTAAAGGATGCATGGCCAAATCTGCTTGTGATCCTTCATGGTACATCGAGGTTCTTCGTTTAAGCAACATTTATTAAACCACTTTAATCTATCTTCGTTAATCTTTATTTAAGGTATATCAATAAAACATCCTTAATCTTAAACAACATGACACCTTGATGTGTAGATTGTAAATTACAAAATGTGTAATCTTTAACAGTTATTCAGTTTTAGCTGACAAACACCGCTTTGATTGGAAAATAATCATCCAAAGGGCCGAATGATGAAGCAGAGTGACTGTTACCATCCCAAAAAAACTGACACTGGAGACTCCTTCCATAAACGTTAAAGAAAACATCTACTTACAGGATAACGGATTAATTCATTTATACAGTGGACCGTCTGGCCTACAAGTTCAGCATCCATCCATCCATCCATACTGTTCATCCCTCCATCCATACATGCATACATACATACATACATACATCCATACTGTTCATCCATCCATCCATGCATACATACAGTACATACATCTATCGTTCCATATAAACGTGGATAGATGTATGGACAGATGAATGACCCGAAGTTATAATAAGCTCGTTAATATACTCCGGTGATGTGCAGCTGCACCACAATCATAGCTGGTATCATAGAAAATTAATAAACTCCTTCTGGCCAATCAGAATCCCTAATGATAATATAGGTGGTGCTATGATTGCAGTCATGTTTATGCCATTTTTTGGAGATTCATGTCATTTCAAAAGAAAGGCAGCAATAAAGATTTCCAGAGCATTAAACCTCTCCTGTCAGATTGTTATGCTGTCGTATTTTTTATTGTATTTTTTATTGGTAAAAAAAAAATCTACTTCCCACTAAAAATAAATAAATAAATAATTAATTATCTGCCATGTATAAATCAGTGTATATGTTGATGGTCTAAGGACAGTGTTCAAGTGCTGTATATTTTATGCCAAGTGAAATTGTTTTGATGCCAAGTCAATATCATATTTATTCTTTATCTCTTTTTCCCCCCAAAGGGTGTTAGCTCATTTTCATAAGACCATGGGTGACATGAAAACCCCGGACTTTGATGATCTACTTGCGGCCTTTGACATTCCTGATATGGTTGACCCCAAGGCCGCCATCGAATCCGGCCATGATGACCATGAGGGGCAGCTCAAACAAAACGTCCACCATGATGAGGTTCCCTCGACGACTGATGTCGGAGTGAGCGTTATTGTCAAGAATGTTCGAAACGTTGATGCTAACGATCACTCACTTTCAGACAAAGATATCCATTCCTCAGTTGGAAACGGAATGCACAACGGGTTCATGGCCATGTCGCCTAACAACAGGTTTAGCAAAGATGGTGAGAAGATAAAAAAAAGTGGAAATCATGGAATAGAAGTGGCTGGCTCTAGGTACAACCAGTTCAGTCCCATCTCCAGTGCTGATGAGTTTGACGATGATGACAAGATTGAAGTAGATGACCCTTTGGACAGGCAAAACAATTTACGTTGTTTCAGACCAAATCCTCTTACAGGACTTACCTCTAAGCGAGAGGAACTTCCTTCTAACTTTTCAGGCAATGGTCCATCTAAGATGGGAACTAATGGCAATTACAGCCATTCAAAAACTGCAAACACCAATACTAATGGTACTTCAGGAAATCATAAGGCCTATGATCCTCCAAAACTAAAAAAAACACAGGACCAACTCAAAGAGGTGCTCAATGGCCAAGATGGAAAAGAAGCAAGGGAACCAGTTGGTGGATTAAGTATGTCCAACCAGTCTCAATCCAAGTCTAAGGCAACTTCTAAGCTCTCATCATGCATTGCTGCTATTGCTGCACTTAGTGCAAAAAAAACCAGTACAGACTTGACAGCTGCTGATCCCCCTATTAATAAACAGGACTCTCTAAAAGAGGCTAAGGAGAGTCCAAAGGTGACAGAAAAGATCCCAGAACAAGAATCAGCCCTGGAGCTTGCCAAGAAAATGCTTTCCAAACAGCCAGAGAGTCCTTGTAGTGTTACCAGTGAGAACAGCAGCAAAGGATCTCCATCATCGCCTGTTGGATCCACCCCTGTCATCCCTAAAGTGCGCATTAAAACCATCAAGACGTCTTCAGGCCAGATCAAGCGGACTGTCACAAGGGTGCTGCCGGAGTTTGACCCTGAAGGCCTAAAGAAAGGTATTGACTCGGGATCGATTGTGGTATCTTCGTTCTTGTCCTCCGCCACACCAAGCTCTGTTTTATCATCTCCTGCCCGAACAACACTCCCTACCACAGTGGTGGCGACTTCCGGAGGTTCGACCATTGAAGTCACAAAGCAAATGACCATCAAGCCGCTTGCTACTGCCTTTCTACCGGTGTCTGCAGTAAAAACCGCCGGTTCCCAAGTAATCAATTTAAAACTGGCCAACAATACCACAGTTAAAGCCACCGTCATACCTGCTGCGTCTGTTCAAAGTGCAAGCAGTGCCATTCTCAAAGCTGCCAATGCTATTCAGCAACAAACGGTTGTGGTACCTGCGTCCAGCCTCGCCAACAGCAAACTTGTGCCAAAGACTGTGCATCTTACCAATTTGAACCTCCTTCCCCAAGCTGCATCAGCCACCGAGCTCCACCAGGTTCTCTCTAAACCCCAGCAACCCATCAAACCAACCATGATGGCCACTCAACCGACTAAGAAAGTATCCCGGGTGCAAGTCTTGGCCAGTTCTCAGAGTTCAGTAGTTGAGGCTTTCAATAAGGTCCTGAGCAGCATCAACCCTGTGCCAGTGTATGTCCCCAACCTTTGTCCTCCTTCCTCAGCGTGTATTTCGTTACCGTCCCGTGGCTATAAATGCCTCGAGTGTGGTGACTCCTTTGCTCTCGAGAAAAGTCTAACTCAACATTATGACAGAAGAAGCGTTCGCATTGAAGTCACGTGTAACCACTGCTCCAAGAACTTGGTCTTTTACAACAAGTGCAGTCTCTTATCCCATGCCAGAGGTCACAAAGACAAAGGAGTGGTCATGCAGTGTTCCCATCTTATCCTAAAGCCCATCCCTGCTGAACAGATGATCTTGGCCCCATCTGTGACTTCTAGTGCCCCCATTTCAACTACAAATCACAGTTCCTCTGCAGGAAATCAGGGGAAAAGTGAGACAACAGTGATTTCGGCACCTTCTTCGGCTCCTGTAGTGGCTGCCATGCCCCTGGATGAAGATGCATCTCGAGTGTGTCGATCGAATTACAAGTGCTTGGAGTGTAACGAGTTGTTTCAGGACGAATCATCCCTGGCCATGCATTATCAGCAAGCTGCCGAGTCGAGTGGACAAGTATGTTTGAACACTATAGATCCACTCATATGAGATATTTAAAGCTTTTTTTTTTTTTTTAAAGAACCAGCCTAAAATGATTGTGCATGCAATACAGTATGATACACACAGGACACAAAAACAAAATAATGTAATCTCTGTGTGTAGTTCTTCTTTTACAGTACATTCTTTTTATTCTCCTTCTGCTGCAGAAAACCTGCACCATCTGCCAAATGCTGCTGCCAAACCAGTGCAGCTTCGCCTCTCATCAGCGAATCCATCAGCACAAGTCTCCGTACATCTGTCCAGAGTGCGGCGCCATCTGTCGCTCCGTCCATTTCCAATCCCATGTCACCAAGAACTGCCTGCACTACACGCGCCGAGTGGGCTACCGGTCAGTCCCTGCATCAGCTCATGCGGCCATTACTTCATTATGTCATCACTTAGCATCATTGTTTGAAAACAGAAGCTTCTTTTTTGCTTTTCTCGTACATTTAGCTGAACTGCCCAGTTCATGAGGTAGGGGTATCAAGCAAGCATTAATCTTGTCATTATTTCGCCATCAGCAGTAGCGTTGCCAGGCCTGATGCTTTAATTTTACTTACTTCATTCTGTGGATAGTTTCTTTTTTTTGTCGATTGCTTTGGGTTTGGGATTATCCAAACACAGAACCTTAAATTCAGCAATTCAGCGTATCCATTCTAATATTCTTTATGCTAAAGATATATGTACGAAATTGTGATTTGTGAACATCAACATATAGAATGTAAAAGAGCATTGTATGGCATTACACTTAAATACTACAATGGTGGTGATGGTCTTTCGGCTGTTCCTGTCAAGGGGTCGCCACAGCCAACCATCTGATCTGCACTCCAGAGGCTCTTCTTGACACAACCCTCCCATTTTATCCATGTTTGGGAGTGGCAGTATATCCAGTCGCTGGGGTATGGGCATCGGCTAGGAGTCGAACTCTTGCCTTCCGCTTGTCAAACGCAGTTTTACCACATTTCTGTTGAATTTTAAATTAATCAGATTGACTAATTTTAGGTGGATGTAGTGGTTAGCACTGTCGCCTTGCATCCCCAAGGTTGAGGGTTCGATTCCAGCGTAGGGCCTGTATGCATGGAGTTTGCATGTTCTCCCTGTGCTTGGTGGGTTTCCTCAAGGTACTTCAGTTTCCTCCCACAGTCCAAAGACATGCAGATCAGGATAATTGGTCTGCCCAAATTTCCCATAGTGTGGATCTTTTAAGCACTATAGAAGATGAAAGAATGAACAAATGATTAATGTTATAAGTATGTACTGTAGCTAGGGCTACACCAATACTGACACCACGTATTGCCACATACTATGGCTCAAATACCACTTTATGGCAAAGCTGGATGCTAACTACACAAGTTGCGTTGGTCCCCACAAATTACACAAGCCCCTGCCTCTCCTTTATTTAAGAGCAGGTTTTGGCATCTTTTTCTGCGCACGGAAAAAACCTATCATGATAGTGATTTTTGTGAGTATCAAATGAGTTGAGAGCTTGTGTTCTCTCTTCTCCAAGTCAAAAGTTAAAGTGAAAAAGTTGCTGTAAGTATAGTTAGGCACTAGCCGTCTTTGCAACTACAGTATCTCTAATGTGTCTGTTACTTACTTGCTTGCCCGTCACTTCCAGGGCTTTGTACCTGACAATAAGTTGAGAATAAAATACTATAAAACTACAGTATGTAACATGTTTGATAAGCGCAAACGGTAATAGTTAATAAACCGCAGCTCTGAAAATAGAATGCAATTTCTAGTGTTTATGGAAGGAGTCTCCAGTGTCAGTGTCACGTTCAGAGGTAAAGCTGCTACTTAAAGATTTTGAAGATCTTCAGGACAGAAGAATTTACACGTACTGGTCTCTCTGTAACACGAGCAGACGCATTTTCGTTGACTTTAAATGAGAGAGAACTAACCTGGCGTTAACTGTAGCTGTAAGAAGAGTTTAGCGTTTGAAGATTGTGGACTGTATAAAGAGGAATCTCAACATTGCTCTACACCATTGTTGATTATTTTTCTCGTACTGTAACAGCATGCCACTTGTTCCAAACTTATTTTTGCTCTTTTCCTTATTGTAAATCTTTCAGACCTGGCAACTCTGTTCAGGAAGCTTGGAGCTCTGAAATTACAGCAATAACCATCGTTAACACTTCTTATTTCTTATCAGCATACGGTCCAATGCTTTTTTTCCCCTTCAGATGTGTTCACTGTAGCGTGATCTTTGCGGACGTCGCTGCTCTAAAGTCACACACCCAGGGCTCGCACTGTGAGATCTTCTACAAATGCCCTATCTGCCCCATGGCCTTCAAATCTGCTCCGGGCACGCACTCCCACGCCTACACTCAGCACCCGGCTGTGAAGATCGGAGAGCCGAAGTGAGTCTGGTCTTCATTTCCTCTACGTATTGTTTACATTAGTGATTGTACACGTTTACCTGTTTCATCATCTAATTCGGGAAGAAGAATATAACTGCCAGGTTGCTCCGAATGGCGCAGATTTTTAAAACACTTAAATCATTGCTACAAATTGTTTTCTATCAATAGGGCACAGATTTGACGTGTTAATCTAATAAGCGAGTCTAATCGGTTCCTACAGAGTACACCCACTTCCTCCTGTGATGTTTTGTTTCCCAAACAGTGACAGATCCAAAACAAATGGTCTTGTACAGTATCTTGTAGATGTTTTTTTTTAGTTTTTCTTCCTTCACACCCAGCATCTCTTCCACTAATCAGCACTGGCTAATGAAAAGAGCAGGTGGCTCCATTGTGCTTCAGCTTGACTGTCAGGAAACATAATCACACCTCGACTAAACAATCCGTATTAACGACCCGTGACGTGTGTATTGACTCTCGATGACACGTTTGAGTGAACGTCTTTCCATGCGGCCGTTTTCGTCCATGTTACATGACGGGGATTTTTCCACTGTAATAACAGACGTGAGTGTGATTGAAACACATCCTGTTCGGTTCAGCCGTGTTTGTTGAGCATGCGGTCATTTCCACACGGCAGCAATGAGTTTGTTCTGTGTTTCTTCATTACTTTTAGTCTCTCCTGTTTTATTTTTCCCGGAATTGAAAAACTCTTTCAACAAAGTCTCTGTTTGGATTTAATTAAACAAGTAATTAAGAGGCTGTGATTGGATAATTACTGCAATAATGAATGAGTTTCAGCTGCTACGATTCTTTTAGTCCTAACTGATGCAGTGAGAAGCTTCTCATTTCTTAAGCAGCCATGTTGGACTCAGGCAAATCACAGGATTGGTGCTGATTTTATGTGTTTTTATGTGTATTGGTGCAGACGATTTGTGTGCTATTATGAAATTTATGCAACATAGAAGACCAATCTCGCTTCCCTAAAAATTTCAAGTTGCTAACTTCTGCCGTTTTGGAGAGATGATTTTATACAGTATGTTCAGCGTTATACTGTGTTGCTTTAAACAATAATCATTTAAATGCAAATCATTCATATTTCTTTATGAGTATTGGTACAAAAAGCATCTAGAGGTATATGACCTGTAAAAAATTGTTGCTTAAATTAAAGCTTCTTCTTCTTCTTCTTTGTCTTTCGGCTGTTCCCTTTCAGGCGTCGCCACAGCGAATCATCTGCCTCCATCTAACCCTATCCTCTGCATCCTCTTCTCTCACACCAACTAACTTCATGTCCTCTCTCACTGCATCCATAAATCTCCTCTTTGGTCTTCCTCTAGACCTCCTGCCTGGCAGTTCCAACCTCAGCATCCTTCTACTGATATATTCACCATCTCTCCTCTGAACATGTCCAAACCACCTCAATCTGGCCTCTCTGACTTTATCTCCAAAACATCTAACATGGGTTGTCCCTCTGATGAACTCATTCTTGATCCTATCCATCCTTGTCACTCCCAAAGAGAACCTCAACATCTTCAGCTCTGCTACCTCCAGCTCTGCCTCCTGTCTTTTCTTCAGTGCCACTGTCTCTAAGCCGTAGAGCATCGCTGGTCTCACCACTGTCCTGTACACCTTTCCTTTCATTCTCGCTGATACTCTTTTATCGCACAACACACCTGACACTTTTCTCCACCCATTCCAACCTGCCTGTACTCGTCTCTTCACCTCCTTTGAACACTCTCCGTTGCTCTCGACTGTTGACCCCAAGTACTTAAAATCCTGCACCTTCTTTACCTCTGCTCCCTGTATCCTCACTGTTCCTCTTGGGTCCCTCTCATTCACACACATGTATTCTGTCTTGCTGCGGCTAACCTTCATTCCTCTGCTTTCCAGAGCGTACCTCCACCTCTCCAAATTTTCCTCCACCTGTTCCCTGCTCTCGCTACAAAGCACAATGTCATCTGCAAACATCATAGTCCATGGAGACTCCTGTCTAACTTCATCTGTCATCCTGTCCATCACCAGAGCAAACAACAAGGGGCTTAGAGCCGATCCTTGATGCAGACCCACCTCCACCTTGAACTCTTCTGTCACACCTACAGCACATCTCACCACTGTCTTACAGCTCTCATACATGTCATGCACCACTCTAACATACTTCTCTGCCACTCCAGACTTCCTCATACAACACCACAGCTCCTCTCTCGGCACCCTGTCGTACGCTTTCTCTAAATCTACAAAGACACAATGCAACTCTTTATTACCTTCTCTTTACTTCTCCATCAACATCCTCAAAGCAAATACTGCATCTGATGTACTCTTTCTAGACATGAAACCATATTGCTGCTCACAAATGCTCACCTCTGCCCTTAACCTAGCTTCCACTACTCTTTTCCACAGCTTCATTGTATGGCTCATTAGCTTTATGCCTCTGTAATTGCCACAGCTCTGCACATCTCCCTTGTTCTTAAAAATCAGCACCAATACACTTCTCCTCCATTCCTCTGGAATCCTCTCACTCTCCAAGATCTCGTTAAACAAACTAGTCAGAAACTCTACTGCCACCTCTCCTAAGCACTTCCACACCTCCACAGGTATGTCATCAGGACCAACAGCCTTTCCACTCTTCATCCTCTTCAACGCCCTTCTCACCTCACTTTTACTAATATTTGCTACTTCCTGCTCCACAACAGTCACCTCTTCTACTCTTTGTTCTCTTTCGTTTTCCTCATTCATCAACTCCTCAAAGTACTCCTTCCATCTTCCCATCACCCTCCTGGCATCTGTCAGTACATTTCCATCTCTATCTTTAATCACTCTAACCTGCTGCACATCCTTCCCATCTCTATCTCTCTGCCTCGCCAACCTGTACAGATCCACCTCTCCCTCCTTACTGTCCAGCCTCGCATACAAGTCCTTACAAGTGTTGCTTAAATTAAAGCATTCTGTGCAAAATTAAGGTTTTTTTGGTTTTCGGTAAAAGCATAAAAAGAAAAAAATCTGTAGTGTCCGTAACCATTCATGTTGAATTCATGTTGCGATATCGTAACAATTTTGCAATTTAGAATAAAATATTTTTGAAGGTTTACAGTATGTCTTTTCATGTGAAAAGTTTCCATACACACACACACACACACACACACACACACACACACACACACACACACACACACACACAGTGTGATGAGAACTCACAGGACTGGGACTAAACAGCTGTGTGTCTATACAGTGAGAGACAGACTGTTTATAGCTGCTATATTGCAAGGTTCTGCTCTAACATAACTCCGTTCACAGACATTCCGGAATCATAAATGGAACAAAACAAATACATTAAATATTGTCCTCAGTGTTAACAGTAAGTATTCGTGCCAGCTGATTGTTTTCCTGTAACAGCTTGGCACACAGTGTTTTATTATTTACACAACGGCCCCTTTTTCTTTTTTTTTCTTTTTTTTTTTTGTAGGTTGATCTACAAATGCTCCATGTGCGACACAGTGTTCACCCAGCAGATTCTTCTCTACACACACTTTGACCAGCACCTTTCCAGTCAGAAAGTGTCCGTCTTCAAATGTCCGGACTGCTCCATGCACTACGCCCAAAAGCAGCTCATGCTCGATCATATTAAGGTGATGATGGAAACGGGCGCGGCCGTGTTAAAGATTTATCTTGATAACATTAACACTGTTTTTGTGTAGAACGTTCCCCTTACACGTGTCTCCGTTCCCTCTTTACAGTCAACGCACGGGACGCTGAAGAGCATCGACGGTCCCCCGAACCTCGGCATCAATCTACCGCTCAGCAGCAAACCCATCAACTCCATGACCCCGAACTCCAACAGCAAAGACTCGTGTCCCCTAAACAGCCTGGATAAAGGGGACAAAAAGACATCGTCGTCTTTGAAGAAAACCGGTAACGAGACTGACATCCACAAGAAGCCCGTCTCGTTGTCCATGTCGTCCTCGTGTCCTGGCTGGACGTGTAAGGAGTGCGACCGTCTCTTCACACAGAGAGAAGTCTTCATCGCTCATATGAAGAGAGAGCACGGGAAGGTGAGAGGAAGCCGTCTGACGCGTCAATCATAAATTGTGATTTTAAAATAATATATTCATATATATAATTATCAATAGCTCCCAAAAGGACCCAAAAGAAAAAATATATAGAATAAAAAACTTTTTTTTTTAACTCACAGAAGGTGACACAGAAGGTGGGAAATTCTTTAAAGTTTTACAAGTGTTCTTTTTTTATTATTTCAATAATAATCAATTCATAAATAAATAAATAAACCACTTATTTATACATAAATGTGGTTTGAACTGACACTGAGATTTAATACTATTAAATTTAATAACAAATATTTTCCTAAACTGCACTAAAAACACAAAGATTCACGTCCCAGCTTCTTGCTTTATGTTTCTAACCAATCACAGACCAGACTGAATTGTTAATAAAACCAATCATAATAAAAAGGCGGGATTATTTTAATATCATTGTTTAGTCGCCTAATTATACATTAGTGTGTTCAATATTTTTTTTATTGTAAAAATATAATGTTTAGTTATTAAATAGTACAAGTATATATCCATAAATAATAATAATAATAATAATAATAATAATAATAATAATAAATATGAATAAATAAATAAATAAATAAATACATTTATTCAAATAAAATAATAAATATTAACACAAATATTGTCTACACTGATAGACACTTACAATCTCTGCCATAAAGTTTTTTTCTTTTTCTTTTTCTGATGAAGTGATGAAGTCAGGTTACTGTTACAACCCTGTAGTGTTTTCTTCTTTCTTCACAACACTTTTCCAATAATTACTATTTATTAATAAATAATCACATGATGCATTTATCCATTTAAGTTATTGTTCATTAAATGTTATGGACTAAATTAGATCTTGAAAGTAAAAAGACAAAAAAAAAAAAAAAGTATTCAGCTTGTGTTACCAAGAAACTGCAAAGATCATAAACATGTCACGTATTGACTCTGCGGTTGTATAACTGAGCGGCGGCGGCGTGAGCGATGTTTATACAGCGTATAATTTGCGACAATCAGAAATCAGCGATGATAAGAGGGAACGTACGACTAGAGTTCTTTACTGTTCATGCACAAATACTGTAAGGGCTCATAAATGAACAGTCTGAGCCGCACCGCCATGAGGAGGATAATATTAGCCCTTTAAAGGGAAATAACACTCTGCCTGATGATAAGTCTAAAACGCACAATGAGGTGATTACAGCACCGACGAGGACCGAACAGCACGGACGGCTGATTGTTGTCACAAAACAGATCCATGAGTGCGTTTCTAAACTGTACGAACTCCAATGATTAACAAAAGCCGTCTCTGCTGTGAGCACTAACGAGGCATTATTCAAAAGCTATGTAGGCTACATTAGAGTTATAATCCATTCTCCACAGCTGAGTGTTTATAATGTTTCTGTCTTCGTCTTTTTATGACTTTTTCTCTTTGCAGCAACTGAAGAAACACCCGTGTCGTCAGTGCGACAAGTCCTTTAGTTCCTCACACAGTCTCTGCAGACATAATCGCATCAAACATAAAGGCGTCCGGAAAGTTTACTCCTGTCCGTGAGTATCGCCGGGACCCTGATGTGACTGATTAGAACAATAAAGATGTAATTTTTATATTTAAGGATGGGGGGAAAAGAATTTACACATTGTGTCCAGACAGTTTTGTGTGATGCTGGACAGACAGACAGAGTATAAAATGTAAACATATCATTGAAAGAGTGAGTTCTGACCAATATACAGTACAGACAACACCTTTCTATATACAGTACAGTATATGTAGCACAAAATCTTAAATAGTTTAATTCTGTATGTAAAGCATTAACAAATTATGAAATGGTTATAAATCAATTGAACAGTTCTCCTGATGTGTTAGAAGGTTCCGTAGTTAAACAAACTCCTCATTTGTATTTAGTGTGAAGAGACTGTAGCTCATTATCTTAGTGTGAGATGTTTCCTGCTGCCTTACACATCCAGCATTCGCAGCTTTGCAGGTCAGAACATTTCATTTCCTGGAAGTAACCGTCTCATGTTCATGTTTCTCAAGTTTGAGTCGCATTAGGTCAGTTTTTGACAAAATACATTTTAAAAAATGTTTTCATCAATGTTTTGAGGTTTCTTTTATTTGAAACTCATGTTTTTTTCTTGTCTTCATTTCTTCCTTCAGGCACTGTCCGGACTTCACATGCACTTTCACCAAGAGGCTGCTGTTGGAGAAACACATCCAGCTGATGCACGGCGTTAAGGAAGCCGAGAGGAAGTCGGGTCCGGAGTCCGGCAGTATGGAGGAGTCCACTCTTAAAGACCAGGTGGATTTTATTAGCTGGCTCTAAGGAACGAGTTCTATCATATCAGGAGTGTAACCTTCCTCTTTCACCTGTCCTGGATTAGTGTGGAAAAGTCAGAGGAATAAAATGTTTTTCATAAAGCGTAAATGCTTCTGTTCACACTTCAGCTTCATCTATCATTGAGGCTCATGTTAACGAGATAAAAAGTAACAGCTAACTAATGAGCTCGAGAGAAATGTCCTTGTTACGAAAATGTTTCCTAAACAACTAACATCTTAAAGAAGAAAAAGGATTTAATGATATTTATAAAGGTTTTAATCTGGGTACAGGCGAGTTAATATACTGTAGAGTGAAGGATACAGTGTGGATTTCATGGAAAATTATTCCACAAAACGCTTTGTCAAGGATATACAGTTGCAACAAAGTTTTTTCTTAAATCGACTTGTGTGTGTAACACGACTCTGAATACTCGGAACTTTCCCTGTCTAAATACTAACTAAGGTTTTAGCTCTAAATTGTAAACGTTGCATACAATCTCTGACATTTGGGTGTGTGTGTGTGTGTAGGTACGCAGTCCAAAGCGTAAGCTGAACTCTGACGGCGAGGACGCTGAAGAAGACGAAGAAGAGGAAGAGGTGGAGGAAGAGCGACGCGAGGGGCTTCCCAGTCAGGACCGCACGGGCTCCTCGTGTCCGCAGCCCATGAAGAAGCTGAAGGTGAGCGTGTTAAAGACTCACCGCTGTGCCGTGTGCAGCTTCACCACCACCGAGCAGCCGCTTTTCAAGAAGCATCTCCCGTCGCACAAGACGGACGGCTCGTCACACCAGTGCTCCGAGTGCGGCCTGTGCTACACGTCGCGGCACTCGCTCGCTCGCCACCTCTTCATCGTGCACAAGATGAAGGAGCCTCCGAGCGCCGAGCAGCAGGAGAACGCTCCCAACGTGCCGGACACGCAGTGCAGGGTGTGCGGCAAGACGTTCGACACGGAGCCGGCTTTAAACACGCACATGCGCACGCACGGCATGGCCTTCATCAAATCCAAGAGACTGAGCGCGGCTGAGAAGTGAGAGTTTCTGATGTCTGGAAAAACTTCAAACTCTCACATAGACTCAACGAGAATCATAGAACAGTAAAACACGGAGAAACAGACTGGGATTTCATGGAAATGTAAAAATGGGAGACGTGCGGCAAAAAACACGGCCTTAAACACTAATGCACACCTGGGAAAAGAGCTAGTTGGGTTTTTTTCTTCATTAAAATGTGAAAATGTGGATAGAAGGTGAACCACGGAGACGTCATCCGTCTCGATCCTGCATCTCTGTACGCCTCACGTATACCCGACTTCTATTATAAATACACATATATATCAAAAGTGTAAAGATATAAATAAGCACACTTGTGTGTTTGAGGATATGTAATATATTTAAAGTGGAATATGTGTATTTAAATATCTATGAAAAAGGCATTTTGTACACTTTATGATAGATGTTTGTATGGATGTCCCATAGATCTTTTATACGGCAGAAGTTTTATTTTCTATTAGATCCGTCTCGTCGTCGTGTTCCCGAGCGAACCAAATGTGTCTAAAGCTGGTCGACTTTACCGGACTTCATTTCGAGATCCTTCATCAAATTAAACCGTTCGTTTGGATTCGAAACAAAAAGTTTCAGACGGAATTTTACTGCAAAATGTGCAGCATGCAAAAGCAAAGCCGTGTTTTGTGTCTGTAAACCTCATGCACTGCGGAAAGCAAGGAAAATATTTTTAAATTTAGGAACACCTAGCTATAATTTCTTAAAAGACGATTACGACAAACCAAATAGAAGATTATTAAACGTTTTTTATTTCTAGTTGAATTTTACCAAAATTGTGAACAAATATTTCGTGTTCTATTTTTTCTGTTGTAATTTTGCTTCTTCAAATAAATCCCTAAAATTAGCAAAATTATCAGCCAATAGAAACAAAATTTTTTGTAAAATTTTATCAGAAATAAATTCAATAATCTTATATTTAATTTGTTGTAAATTTATTTTAAGAAAATGTAGATAAATGTAACTCAAGTTCAAGATATTTTCACTTGCCTGAATATTTTTTGCAAGTGTGTATAAATCATTATTTATCGCCACTCACCTGCTCACAAAGACTGTATATTTCTTTAGTGCCTTGCAAAAGTATTCACACCCCTTGAACTCCCCCCCCCCCACGTTTATGTTTTTAAATGTGTTTTATTTGGATTTTATGTGACAGACCAACACAAAGTGGCACATAAGGAAAATGACACACACACACACACACACACACAAAAATCTGAAAAGTGTGGCGTGCATTTGTATTCAGCCCCATTACTCTGATACCCCTGACTAAACTCCACAGATTACCTTTAGAAATCACCTGATTAGTAAAGATTAGATGAGTCCAAAAAAATACACCTGTGTGTAATTTAATCTCAGTATAAATTCAGCTGTTACGTAAAGCCCTCGCAGGTTTGTTAGAGAAGATTAATGAACAAACATCATCGTGTTTCGCTAACGTTCTCTAACAAACCTCAGAGGGCTTCACAGAGCAGCTGTATTTATACTCAGATTATTTTAAATGTATTATTTTCCTTCCACTTCGCAATCATGTCCCACTTTGTGTCGGTCTGTCACATACACTCACAATAAAGTACATTCATGTTTGCGGTTGTAACGCGACAAAATGTGGAAGAGTTCAAGGGGTGTGAATACTTTTGCAAGCCACTATACATCAGAATACATCTGTGTTAGCGTCTGAATTCGGCCCTCTGAGTTTAGGCCACGCCCCCTGATCGATCACATGGGCCGACTTGACTCCAAACATCGATGTGTTTCCTCGGCAAGTTGATGAATTTCTAATGCGTGTTTGAGGCATCGCTGGTTTTTAGCTGGTTTGATTCGTCAGATCGTCTCTGTTTCGATTAACAGAAAATGTGGCCACAGTTTGAAGGAAAAGCAGTGTGTACCCCACCTTGTGCCCTGAGCCCCCTGGAATCGTCTCATCATGACTTTTTTAGATTTTTACCACTACAGATTCCTGATATTTTAGCACTTCCAGCCACTGCCAGAGGACCACATCAACCCCATGTGTCCTAGCCTTCGTCTTAGCCTCGTCTACAAGATCCTTATTGAATTGCATTTCATATCAGAGCTTTTTATTTTGTATTTTATTTTCTATACTTTGCGGTCGCATCGCCATCTGCTGAAATCCACGCGCAGGGCAAAACGCTGCATTACTGGTATGTTTTAGTACTTATGTAACCCCTTAAAATTCGGGGTGAATGTGTTCTGCCCTGCTATTCAGGTTCATTTTAATGTCATTCAAGCAGATTGAGTATAAAAATATTTGCCAAATTTGATTTCCTGCTAATGCACAGGTGTTTCATTTAGCTGGGCCGCTCCATCGGCTCAGCCGCTTGTCCTGACGCGCTCGCGTTCCACAGAAGAATGTGTCTATACTCCTGAAAATGGAATGTTTTCAAAACTGTTACTCGTTAGCTACAGTAAGGTGTTTTTTTCTTTTTTCATCTGGTGAGACGTTAAATATTGTATAAGCAAATCATAACAATAAAAAAAAGAAAAATCCTTTATTACAGTGCTGCATCTGTTGAGAATTTTCACGTAGGACACAGGCTGGATGTATTTATGTGGTTTTTTTTTTGTTTGTTTGTTTGTTTTTTTTACTTTTTAAAGAAATGAGCATTTGTGGGAACACGTTTATTTGTGCATGAGAGAAGCTGTTTAACGATGGTCGTTTCATAGGCTGTCTTGCTGCTGTTCAGTAGACTCGTCCGATGTTTGTGTAAAAAACCCACAGAAATAGTTATTGTCAATAAACAATACGAGAAAACAAACCTGAACTCTGATGTACAGTGGGGTTTTTATCCATCTGGCATTTAGCGAATTGCAAAGATTGTGATCATACACATAGTAAAGTGCTGAGGGATTTTGTTATTGTTTAATTAAAGTATGTTCATACCAAGAAATTGTTATTGAGATTTGCTTATCAAAGTATTTTGTAAAGTAAATTGTCATTGTCGCAAAGCAGCTTTACACCATCAAAAGAACTATTTAAGTTTGTATGGAATGTGAATGTGTATGAATCAAAATGTATTATGTAATATTATGACATGTTTTGAAGTGCACAAGGGATGCAGATCAGGTAACAGCAGTGAAAGAGATGCCGGCATGAGAACGACATGTACAACACAGTTTGGTTACTGACAAATGATAGAGACTGGTCATGAAAACACACATTCATGTAACCAAAGCTCTGACCTTTGTCTCTGGATCCTCGATTTGCACGCAGGATTTAAAGAAGCCAGTAACATCTCCATCCAACATAATCACACCTCCTGGCCGTGGTATTTAAACATAGTCCGTCATAGCCGACCTGAGAGTGCAACGATGCTGCAGGTGAGAAAGACCGCTGTCCTCTCCACCCTCGGCCTCTTCTTCTGCTCCTGGACGGCTGCGTGTGGACTCAACGTCACCGCCAGATGTGCTCAGGATGCTGTGATGTTTCTCACAGAACTGAAGAGAAATCAACCTGACAAATATGCAGTGCTCAGTAAGTCATGGCCTTATCTGTAAAATGTTACATATATAATATATAAATATAGTAGAAGACAGACCAGTTTTCAGATGGAAACAAATAACCTACTGTAATTTACGCTCCTGGGATTTGCAGAAAAATAGAAAAGAGCGAGTGTAACAAAGTTACCAGAAGAACTCTCATTTACATCCAGCAAGCTCAGTAAAACCTAACAGCTGTTTTACTTATAGTACTGAGCAAAAGTCTTGGGCAGATACAAAAATATGGCATAAGCAACACATGCCTTTGCAAACATTTCTGCATAAAAGACACGTCTGTACAGAGCAATAACGTGCAAAAAAAGAGTAAAAAAAAAAAAGTAAACAGTAAATATTTGGAATAAAAACACTTTGTTTAAAACTACTGATTTTAAGCACAGATTTGTGCAGTTTTATAAGGAAACAGCTGTTAGGTTTTACTGAGCTTGTATAACTTAATTTTTAAGTTATTTATGGACATACTGATTGATTTTGTACATAATTGTGCAGACATGATAAAGATATATAACAAAACTTGTAGAGCATATAATATTGTGCCTACTTTTGCACAGTACTATATATATATTACGGAAATTATGAAATTATTAGAATATTAAAATTCTACATCATATTTTCCATTATCAAATTCTTATAAAACAAAAAAAAAGTCAAAAAGTATATTTCTAGACTTGGCCACAAATTTCAAGCTCAATAAGAAAGTATTCTTCTGTTATTTTAGAAATAAATGAATCTTTTAACAGCACAACAATGTAGCACTGATTGTTACACAAGTCTACAACATGGTGGATTTTTATACATTTATAGTCACATTTAATGCTGTGGAATATTCCAAAAATACAATAAGTTATTAATAAGTTATGAAAATGTCACTTAATAGTCTTCCTATGTTTTAGAAGAAATCATGAAGATATATTGGATTATAATCCAATCTACTGTATAATCCAGTCTTTTTTTTTTTTTGCAGTTTAGAAACTGTTAAACAGTTGTAAAGTAACCAAATGCAATACAACCACAAAATAAAATTAAGCTTCATAGGATATTTGTTATTTTTGATTCACTTTATACATGTAATATAGGATCTTGGAGTTATTTGATGTAAGTTTTTATAACTGCTAAAAGATAAAACTGATAACAAATTTGTTTTGTGGCTGTAATTATGAATTAATTGTTACTGTAAATAGATACATTTATTGTGCCATTCTGTAATAATTTAACAACTTGCTGTGGTATAGGAGGAATAAAACACTCAGGGGCACGCTATTGTGGGAATATAATTAGTAGTGCTACAAGCCTGCTGATTTTATTTATTTAGTTATTTATTTTAAATTGACCACATCTACTGTATGTATGTTTCTACCACAGCGTCACATGGTTGAGGTTTTATCAGTTAAGGAAACTATATAACTGTAAATTAAACTGTGCTCTGCTCATCATGTTCTCTAGAATTGTTTCATTCAGTAGGAACTCTATAAGAGCTTTTTGAGCTCTAGGTGTCTCAAACGATTAAGACTCTGTATTGAGGCCTTGAGGAAGGTCATTAACCCTATCTGGTCCAGGGGGCGCTGTATCCTACAGTATCTGACATACCAGAAAACCATCATTTCAATGTGTTGTGACAAATAATTGAGTCTTAATCAATGTAATCTTAATCAACAGGGGTTTGGCTTCACATTTATTTAGTTTGCATTATTTCTATTGAACTCTAAAGACCTTTGCACTCTATACATGCTTTGCAGAATTCCAACTCAGTTCTAAACTTTTGAAAAGAGTTGTGAGTTTTACTGAATTTTCACTTTGTTTATACAATATTTTCCTACAGAATCTCATCAGTGGTTTAGAATTTTTTTATTTTCACACTACAACAAAATCAAGTCATTTTATTTGTATAGTGCATTTAAAACAACACCAGCTGACATAAAGTTTTTTTCCCCCTCCGGAACACATCGGGCAACGGGTTCCATCATTCTTATAGCAGTGGTGTATTTTTAGACAGACTGGTTCGATGCCCAACCCTTCTCATTTCTCGTCTGGACTTTGGGGCCAGTGGTGGCAGAGTGATTTTGTATGGGCATGGGGTTAATGGCCTGGCCCAAGGCCCTGATGGTGGCAGCCTGGCAGAGGAGGGTCTCGAACCCACAACCCTCTGTTCAGCCACCCAGAGCCTCAACCTCAACCTGAGCTAGCACTGCCCCATTACACAATGTAGAAAATAAGAAACACAACATAACATTAGAACACAATTAAAAGTTAATAAACAGAAGAAATAGAAAATAAAAGCTGAAAAAATAACTTGCTAAAAAAATCTGTTAAATTAATTAATTCATTGAGTAATTAATTTATTAATATAAACATTTTAAGAAATGCAAGTTAACTTGCCAAAAAACAAAAAAATCCTCTTGGCCAACCTCAGGTTAAACTAAAAGCATTCTATTAAAATTGAAACCTATTAATGCTCAGAGCAGACGAGTTTATTCCAGAGCCTGAGGGCAGCATCAGGAACAGCCCCATCTACAGGAGGGTATTTAAAAGAACCTGAGTGACCTGATGGTAGGATACAGGCTTTGCAATTCAGCAGCTTGGTGAGGAATTATACCTGTTCCTCTTTAGAAACTTCTATCGAACACTTTTTTTTGCAAGTCAATCGTACTTTGCTTAATAATGAATCTGTTCCACGGCATTAAAGAGTCGATCAGGAAATCGTCTCCTCTGTGGTTTGATCAGTGTATGACGCATTCGGGAAGCTGGGCAGCGACGTCGAGGGCGGGAACGTGAACAGAGTCGGCTCCGTGCAGGAGTGTTTGTCTGTTAAAGGCCCTGGATTTGGAGGACAATACTGCCAGGTCTTTCTCAAACAGGTACATTATTTAATGTTTATGGAAGGAGTCTCCAGTCCTAGTGGTTTGTACCAGTCAGAGCTGAAGCTGTAACTTTGCCTTCACAACTTTGCTTTCTTCACAACACACAAATTTACATCAGAGCGTTGTTTACATACAGAACAGCAATAGTATTAGGGTTAGGGTTAGCTACATTACTACAATACATTAATACTACACTATTGCACTTTAAACATGTACAATATCACTGCTGTTCATCAGTTTCATTAGACACTCCATGACACCCTGTCCTGCTGCTGTCTGCACATTCCACATACTGTACGTCCGTCATATAGTTCATTTTCTACTTTATTTTATTGTAACAATATTGTAGATTTTATGTTTTATATTATTATTTTTTTCTTTCCTACCAGCATTCTGCTTCCTTATTTCCATTTCATGGTCACAAACAGTCGTGTAAGCGTTTCACTCTGTATCATTCTGTGTATGGTTGTGTACAGTACGTGACGAAGAAGAATGTGAATTTTAAGACAAATAGACTTATATGACAAACTGTGCTTTTCTTTTTTTGATGAGGAAAAAAAAAGAGAAGCAAAATTCCAGCTTCCAGTGCAGTACGTCAGGATGATGTGGGAAATTGTTTCCTCTGTGTTTCCCTGTAAAGTGGACGTCATTGTATTTTTACGTTACTGATAACACAACGTTGTCCTGTAGGGGGCGCTGGACTACTTTGTAGGTATTTGTGTCCCCGATTCCTGCGATGAAGCAGACGTGAGCTCGCTTATTGCCTATGGTGAGGTATTTATTTGAATTTGAACAAAAGTAACCAAAACCTTTTGAGTCAGACAAAAGATAAAAAACAAACAAAACCACTTAGAGCAATTGGTTGATCATTTCAGAAAGGGTTCCTCTGCTGCCTAAAAACCTAATAATTACCTAATATTTATTTATTTATTTATTCAAATTACCCTCACTGGATCTTACATTCATTTGTTTTGGAAACTTATATAGAAATTGGAAAAATTTATATACCGTATAAGAAATATAGAAATAGACGAAAACTTTATTTCAAAACCTGTAGTTTTATTATAATTATTGCCAACGTGTATGTACAGAATTAATCAGTGATATATGTTATACAGCATATGTGTGTTTGTATATATTATAATATACAATTTGTGTGTAGAAGATTTCCTACAGGGTCGAACCCCCGTCATTCCTCTTGTACCGGATCCGTTCACATCAGAACCAACACTGGACTTTCTTATGACTCAGTGTATCAGAAAAAACATCACACCTGAACTGTCTGCTGTAGTGTGTCTGTAAGTCTCTCTCTGTCTCTCTCTCTCTCTCTCTCTCTCACACACACACACACACACACACACACACATTTTTTGTAAGAATACTTGATCCTCTAATTAGCACTGAAGCCTATGTATCTCACTAAAAACCTTTTCTCTGACTCAGTGGCCAAACCTTCATAGACATGTTTCAGACGACCGTATGAGGCCGAGTTAGTGAACACGTTCTGAATGTCGTTTCTGAATCCAAACCGCACAAAGGACGAGTACTTCTGGCCTAAAGCACATGAGCCACAGCTGGAGTAATGAAATGCATTGAATAAATAATGTCAGTTTTACAAACATGCCGTGCTTTGTTCTCAGGTGTGTGTGTGTCGTGATGGTGGCTCTGCCGCTCGCGGTGACCGTCTGCGTTGCTCTGGTCCAGTGGAATGAAAAGAGAAAAGCCCGGTCAGAGGTTGAGCCCATGAACTATGGAGCGATTCTGGTCAACAGTTCAGCCAATCAGAGCAAAGAATGCATTTCACTCCAAAACACACAAAAGAGGAAGCAGGAGGGTCGAGACACAGGCTAGTAAACACACACACACACACACACACACACACACACACACACACACACAGATAGATAGATAGATAGATAGAGAGAGAGAGAGAGAGAGAGAGAGAGAGAGAGAGAGATGCATTTCCATGTATAGATTTGATGTCACACACATATACTAATACGATATCCCAAAATACTCCAATATGTGGCCGAAGCCCTTAAAGCTCACAGCATTTTACCATTATTTGTTTTTCTGCTTTTTTTTCTAATAAACATATATAAGGCTCAGTATTGTGCAGTATAGAGTGTTTTATTTCATTTTAACCGACTATAGAAACATGACAAGGCAAAAAACATTATTAAACTGGGTCACACAGGGCAAAGAAATAGCATACAGTAGGTACACATGGTCACGCGTTTATATGGTTGTTGTCTGTTGTTTCTATGACCAAAATGAAATAATAATAATAATAATAATAATAATAATAATAATAATAATCTGCTTATTTTGAGAGTTCAACATTTTTGAAACATCATAAATTTTCCATATATGGACTTGATGATGCCCACATTTCTAAACATAGAGTCATTGATGCCCACATTTCGATCACACCCACATGGTGCCCACATTTCATTACATGCACTTGATTACGTCATATGGTTTCATATACTGTATAATATGTACACGTTTCCATATATGGCCTTATTCAATTTTCCATATATGGACATGTCTGTTTTATTGAGAATTTCCATAAACAGACTCAATGCAACTGACATTTCCATATATGGACTCACCGTCCTCCACTGGTCCATATATGGACTCAGTGACGCCACTTTTATAAATACACTCAGTGTAACTAACATTTCCATATATGGACTTAATGACAGTACACAGTACTCATAAGTACATGATAGCCTGTACTGTATATCCATATAAGGTTTAGGTTTAGTTTATTTATAAAGCACATTTATAACAGCCGTGAGACTGACCAAAGTGCTGTACATCCACATCATAATATCATAAAAAGGCTAAAATACACTAATTTAAAAAAAGGCTAATATACTAGTAGGCCAGTGAATGGACCTGTATAAGGAAGTATAAGGACCCAGTAATTCACATATTTTACTATTTGTCTTGTTTTTTATTTCCTCCTGTGTCTCGTATGTGTCTCTCAGGCCATGTGATGTCGTTCCTGCGTTCGCTCTCCGTCCGGGTCCGTGGTCTGTGTTTCGGTGACGGTGAGTGTCACGGTGTGTGTTCCAGAAGCACTTATCCGTCCCTCAATGGAGTTCGTGTTCTCAGCCTCTTCTGGATCATCTGTGGACACACAGTGCAGCTCAGCGCCTGGAGCGGCCTCGGTCCGAACCGCACACACACTCACACACACACTCACAGAGAAAGAGAGAGAGATTACCATACGCTGCGTAGTAAAATAGGAATGAGAGCTGAAAAGAGATGGAAATTAATGATGGGTCGTTCATGAACAATTGGTTCTTTTTGATTGAATCTTTACTGTGACTCAGAAGAACGAGTCGTCTCGGAGAGTGATTCGTTCATCTTCTACTGGGCGCGCATGCACAAAGCATCGCAAATCCTCCGTAGGTTATGTTTATGTAGTTACCTTTGAGTCTTTGGTCCGAGTCGTTCGTTCTTTTGTCACGTGACTCCCATAGACACTGTGCAGTGCAGTAGATTCAAAAGACCGAACGACTCGGACTAGAAGATATGAGAGGTGAGCTGCTCATTCTGTTTATTATAATATTATAATATGATATTATATTTATAATATAATATCTTAGCTGCATGTTGTGGGTCTGTTTATTGAAAATGTAACATTTTATAAATGAACGAAATTATTCAAAAAAAGATTTGTTCATTTTGAACCGAGTCACTAAAATGAATCAAACTTCCCATCACTGATGAAAATAAGGATCAGATTAAAAGTGAAATGAAGCAAAATCACATTGTGTGAGGAATAAAGTACAGGAATTTGGCACAGATTACATTCGTTAGAATTATATATAGAAGTTGACTCCTGTTGTCACTTTCATTACAGCAGCTATAAACATAAAAAAAATTCCATGAAGTTAATAATTACAATACACATAAAAATTATGTTGTAGAAAATTAATCAACTCCTCCTGACCAATTAGAACTGAGCAGTAGAGTGGTGTGTAAATGGTGTGTGTTGTGTGTTTTAGATAACAGTAAGCGGTGGAGGGCGGCGGTGGAGGACAATCCTCTGTACGTGGTGGCTTTCAGTGGACCGGTTTATCTCGCTGTCGATACGTTTCTATTACTCGGGTAAGAGAAGCAGGTGTATAATCTCATCACTGTCTCGTATTAGTGAAGAAACTCAGTGCTGAAATAAATGACACCTGATTTATTCATTTCATTTATTCATTTTGTAAATGTTTCCAACGCATGTTTGTTGAGTGTTTATTATTATTATTATTATTATTATTATTATTATTATTATTATTATTATTATTTTCCCAGGGGTCTCCTGAGTGCAAAATCTTTTCTTGGCTGCGTCCAGAAATCGGATGACAAGCTGAGCCTCCGACTGATCGCTCACTTCCTGTTTAGGAGGTTCAAGAGGTTTGCGATATTTAAGACTTCTTTTAATAGTTAATTTGCATAATGTTTTATTAGATGTTGTTTAATAATACAACTTTTATGAGATATACTGTACATATATTTTTGTGGAACATGATTTTTACATGATTAAGCTTATTGTGTATTATTGTAGAAATTGTATTTATATATATTTTTGTATATATTTGTAATGTTAATCATTATTATATTATTATATTTTGTATTATATTTCATGATGGTGTTCTAACAAGTATTATTATTATTATTATTATTATTATTATTATTTCCTTTATCTTTTGAAAAATATTTGTAATGTATTTTTTCAGTAATATTTAATTAATAAATATAATATTATTGTTTTTTTAAATATATTTTGTCTTTATTTTTATTAATAATTCATGATCTCAGACACACAGTCTGAGAGTACAGTAAAACCTTGGATCGTGAGTAACTTGGTTTGGTATTGTTTTGCATGATGAGCTTAACTTTTTAAATAAATTAACAAAATAATAATTTCTTTTGATAAACGAGCAAGGGCTTGATATACAAGTACATCGCATGCGCTCTGTCTGCCGAGTGTCACGTGATCACATCTGAGCCAATGGTTCTTCATCTGAGTTTCCATTATTTCTTATGGGGGAAATTCACTGTGATATACGAGTGTTTTGATACACAAGCACACTTCTGGAACCAATTATGGCCACAACCCAAGGATTAACTGTACAATTAAATGTTTTCATGATTTTTTTTATGGTCACTTTTTATGCGCTTGTGTGTGTGTGTTTCCAGGATCCAGCCGCTGCACCTCTTCATCGTGTGTGTGATCGTTGCACTTTTCTCCTTCCTTCATGAAGGTCCGTTCTGGTTCACAGTTGAAGACCAAATACTGAAGTGTAAAGAGTTCTGGTGGTCCAACCTACTGCTCGTCAACAACCTGATTACCATCAAACACACGGTTTGGATCTCTCACACCTCACACACACACACACACACACACACACACACACACACACACACACACACACACACACACACACACACATACACACACACCCTTAACTTTCACACATGTTGTCTGAAAAGGTCCGACATTTACATTTTGGCATTTGGCTCTTATCCAGAGCGACTTACAAAAAGTGCTTTGAAGTTTACATCAACACTGATGTTCTTCAAAATGACGGATTATATTAATACACACACACACACACACACACCATTACACACACTAACACTATAAATACAATATAGGGATAAAATAAAGTGTGTACACAGTATGAAACTTTAGTGTAAACATTTGTTTTTCTTTCTTTGAAGTGTGCACCATGGACCTGGTACCTCTCAGTCGATTTCCAGTTCTATGCAACGACACCATTCTTCATTTTTCTCTACAGACTGTGAGTTCATGCTTCTAAAACACACCTGTATTCGTCTGTCATGTTTACAACACTACACTAGGACTGTAGTCAGGCAAAAGAACCAAAACTAGTAGACTTAGTGCATGAACACAATTGTACACTTTTCACAGACACTATTTAAACACAAACAAACAGTACAGTGAGGTTACTGAGTGATTAATATCTGTATCAATGTCAGTATTGATGCCTAGCAAAAAAAAAAACCTCACAAACTTGTCCTCATATGTGGAGCGTTTAGGTCAAACCGGGACTATTGACATTTACAGAAGACAGTGATGAGGCCGGTACGTTGATGAGACGCTTAACCGCAGTAAAACATTCGAAACACATGTTTGGGTCATTAAAGGAGTTCCTGGGAGGCCGGTGTTTCAAATGTGAAGCAGGCAGTTCAATCATGTCTGGGAAAACTTTCTACCTTGATGGTGTCCAAGCACTAGTGAGACACTGGGATAAGTGTATTAGTGTATCAGGGGATTATATAGAGACATAAAGGGAGTGTTTACTCTCATACACTGTGTTCTGTTATTCTGCACAATCAAAAGTCCTGCTTTGACTTAAACACCCTTGGTATAATTGTGTCAATGGACCCTTAACAATAATCTTACTTTGTTTTTTTTTGTTTTTTTTAGGAATAAGCGTGTGTTGGTGGGCGTGGCTTTCACAATGTTGGTGATGTCGTGTGTTTCTAGTGCTTTAGTCACTGAGTTTCTGCACCTACCTGTTCACCAGCCCACAACACTGTGAGTAAACCTTGCTTTAGTCACTGAATACAATCTCACACACGTCATTTATTTATTTAAGCGATGGATTGTGTAAATGTGTCTGTCTGTCTGTTTCTCCTCGTTTTCTCTTGAGTGAATATGAAAGCTACTTTGAGTATTACTACAACAAGCCGTACACCAGATTCGGCCCGTACATGCTCGGCGTCCTCGCAGGGATTTACACGGTGACCAAGAAGGAGGATCTCATAAAGCAGCGGGTAATGTGTGTATTAAACAACAGAGGAAATACAAAGAGATATTTTGTCATAATTCGGATTCAGCTTAGAAAAAGTCTAAAGACGTCTGTGTTAAAATTTATACCTAATTTCGGAAGGCTGATAAAAATAATAAATATTGGCGGCACGGTGGTGTAGTGGTTAGCACTGTCGCCTTGCACCTCCAGGGTCTGGGTTCGATTCCCCGGCCAGGCTCGATTCCCGTCTCTGTGTGCATGGAGTTTGCATGTTCTCCCCGTGCTTGGTGGGTTTCCTCCGGGTACTCCAGTTTCCTCCCACAGTCCAAAGATATGCAGGTTAGGCTTATTGCCGTTCCTAAATTGGCCGTAGTGTGTGACTGCCTCGTGCCCTAGTGCCTCTTTTCCACTGCATAGTTCGGCACAGCACAGTTCAGTACAGCTCACTTCGGTTCGGCTCGGTTTGCGCTTCCACTGCAGTGTAGTAACGCTTTAGAGGGGGCGGGATTATACATGTGTCGTTATAGTTGCGCCGCCGCTACTGCCGTGACATCATCGTAAACGCGCCACAAACAAACACACAACAATGGAGCATATCGACGGCATGGTGTTCTTCATTCTCGGCAGAAAATTTTTGGTTAATACAAAAAGGTGCGTGCGATCCTTCGCTGGCTGTTTCTAAATATAGCGGTTCTGTTGTGTCTCGTGTCGCAAGTTCAGTGACGCAGTAATGACGATTTTCTCCGGCCAATCAGTGACCAGCAGAGTTTACATGTCACGTTTTGGTAACGGTTCGGCGCGCTCGGAACCTCGGCTGAGGTGGTACTAAAAAAAGGACCAGGTACCAGGTACTGTTCCCAGTGGAAAACCCCCCAAAAGTGAGCTGAACTGAACCGTGTCGTGTCGTACTATGCAGTGGAAAAGCGCCATAAGTCTCCTGGGTTAGCCTCCGCCCCCCCCCCCTCTCCCCCCGCGTGACCCTGAATACAGGATAAAGTGGTATAGACGATGAGTGAGTGCATGATTGATTTATATATGTTTGCATTTAGGGTGGTCAAATGTTGCAGTTCCTCTATTATCCTATAGGTGGTGCACTTATTTGCTAAGTTTTGTTTAGAATTGTAACAAATCCAATTTTATATATATAAATATATAAAAAATATATATTTATATATATAAAATACATATATATTTAGAATTTGGGATATTTATATTTATACAATCCAAATCCAGATATTAACAGAATTGCAATATAAACTGAATCAGCAGCTACTGTAGGGATCGTGACAGTATCGTATCCCTGGTGATTTGTTTCCTCTCCCACTACAGTTCATCTAGCGTTTATTTTAACACGACTCCATCTTTCTTCCTCAGTGGCAGGCGGCTCTCGGTTGGTTCGTCTCTCTGTCCATCATGGCTGTGATAGTGGGATCTGCTTACTTGCTGAGGGGTCAAGGGTCACCGGGTCATGCGGTGTATCAGGGGCTCCATCGCTCACTCTGGGCCCTCGCCGTGTCCTGGGTCGTCCTCGCCTGTGAGCAGGGATACGGAGGTACCAGCACAATCACCACGTGGTCCGGATCAGACAACACGAACGGAACGGAACCACAGCAACCGGTTTATTCATCATCACATACAGTTCACTCGCCATGAAATTGGTTGCTCAGTAAATTTTCCGTCTGTATGTGTGTGTGTGTGTGTGTGTGTGTGTGCGCAGGCTTTGTGAATAAGTTCTTGTCCATGCGTGTGTGGGTTCCTCTGTCCAACATCAGCTTCGCCTGCTACCTCGTTCACCCTCTTCTCATTTTACTCTACAACTCCAAACAGGAAACTCTCCTCCACTACACTGACCTGAACTTCGTAAGTGTTTACATGTTTACATATAACTATATATAATGCATAATATATACAGTGGCTTGCAAAAGTATTCGGCCCCCTTGAACTTTTCCACATTTTGTCACATTACAGCCACAAACATGAATCAATTTTATTGGAATTCCACGTGAAACACCAATACAAAGTGGTGTACACGTGAGAAGTGGAACGAAAATCATACATGATTCCAAACGTTTTTTTACAAATAAACAACTGCAAAGTGGGGTGTGCGTAATTATTCAGCCCCCTTTGGTCTGAGTGCAGTCAGTTGTCCATAGACATTGCCTGATGAGTGCTAATGACTAAATAGAGTGCACCTGTGTGTAATCTAATGTCAGTACAAATACAGCTGCTCTGTGACGGCCTCAGAGGTTGTCTAAGAGAATATTGGGAGCAACAACACCATGAAGTCCAAAGAACACACCAGACAGGTCAGGGATAAAGTTATTGAGAAATTTAAAGCAGGCTTAGGCTACAAAAAGATTTCCAAAGCCTTGAACATCCCACGGAGCCACTGTTCAAGCGATCATTCAGAAATGGAAGGAGTATGGCACAACTGTAAACCTACCAAGACAAGGCCGTCCACCTAAACTCACAGGCCGAACAAGGAGAGCGCTGATCAGAAATGCAGCCAAGAGGCCCATGGTGACTCTGGACGAGCTGCAGAGATCTACAGCTCAGGTGGGGGAATCGAGACTGGGGCGGAGGTTCACCTTCCAGCAGGACGACGAGCCTAAACATAAAGCCAGGGCAACAATGGAACGGTTTAAAACAAAACATATCCATGTGTTAGAATGGCCCAGTCAAAGTCCAGATCTAAATCCAATCGAGAATCTGTGGCAAGATCTGAAAACTGCTGTTCACAAACGCTGTCCATCTAATCTGACTGAGCTGGAGCTGTTTTGCAAAGAAGAATGGGTGAGGATTTCAGTCTCTAGATGTGCAAAGCTGGTAGAGACACACCCTAAAAGACTGGCAGCTGGAATTGCAGCAAGAGGTGGTTCTACAAAGTATTGACTCAGGGGGCTGAATAATTACGCACACCCCACTTTGCAGGTATTTATTTGTAAAAAATGTTTGGAATCATGTATGATTTTCATTCCACTTCTCACGTGTACACCACTTTGTATTGGTCTTTCACGTGGAATTCCAATAAAATTGATTCATGTTTGTGACTGTAATGTGACAAAATGTGGAAAAGTTCAAGGGGGCCGAATACTTTTGCAAGCCACTGTATATATATATATATATATATATATATATATATATATTTTTTTTTTTTTTTTTTTTTTTTTTTTTTTTAATATGCAGTGTAATCACAAGACCTAATGTTGAATGACGCGCTCTCTCTCTCTCTCTCTCTCTCTGCAGTTCTATCTGTTCCTGGCTCACTCAGTCCTCACTGTGGTTCTCTCCTGGGTTCTCACTGTGCTGATTGAGAAACCTTATCAACTCCTGAGCTCATCTGAAGCATAAACACAGCAACACGCCGGACTGGAGCCCGATGGACTGAGAGTTACTCACAGACAGTGTGTGCATATAAATAAATGAAGTCACTTCATGTTTGTTTGTTTCTGTACCTGAACAACATGAGGTGTGTGTGTCTGTGTGTGTGTGTGGGTGTGGGTGTGTGTAAATCCACATGAACATGGTGTTTTTCGATGTCACATGTTGGTGTTTGATGGTGAGTGTTGATGTGCGTCCGGCTTCAGTTTTGTCATTTTTCCTCTGAAGCTTTTATTCCGTGTTTGTTTCTGGACTCCTGCTGTGGTTCTGAATGAAGAAAAAAAAAAATCTGAAACTTATACTGTAAGTGTTTTGATCGGCGCTTGTGGTTTGCAGACCTCATGCTGACTCGCATAATCAACATTAAAAGACCTCTTAAGTTTTTAACAACAAGTAATTTCAAACATTTAAAGTAAATGAACTGGAAATGTTGATTTTAATGTTGTTGTACATTTATAATCACGTTTACTTAAGAACAGGTTTGTGGAACTCAGTGTGGAACTCGGTGTGGAACTCAGTGTGGAACTGTGTATCGAGTGCTCAATTTTATGGGGCAGCATTTTTGCACGTCCAAATTAATGGTGTGTGTGTGTGTGTGTGTGTTTGTGTATGTGTGTGTGTGTGTCATTGTTATCCAGTGATGTATTAAATATAAGAACATTAAAGGTCTGCTTTAGTAGAACAGAGGTTTGGAAAGGAACTGAGGAACTTTTTCATGAAAGCTGAATGATGTAATATTTCTTTTTATTGGTTGTAACTGAGTTTGGCTTATTATTTAACTTATTCAATGAATTATATTGAGTTTGAGAACTGATAAATCCTGACCAAAACTGAGAATTTATTTTTTTAATTTAATTTTATGTAGTTTTTTTTTTACTAGATATTTAGGAATCAATAACAATTATTACAATACTTGTGTAAATGTAATTGTAATTAGGATGTGGACAACATTATTTAAAGATGATTTCTACAACAAAGAATACAAAGTAATTATAGATATAAAACTAACAACAAATCAAATTTCAATATAATGTTTGGGGGGGGGGGTAAATAATTGTGTAGAATTATAAGTACAGTATGTTACACTAGGCATGTGAATGGCTGAGGAAACCTAAACAGGGCATTTAATAATAAATAAACATCACACACCACACATATCAAATTATAGAAAAAAGTAAATAAATAAATAAATAAGCAAACAAACAAACAAACAAACTTTTGTGTTGAGTGCATTTGGATCAGACCTGATTTAAAAGTACTTTTCTCCAGAGGTGTTTTTCTTTAGTGAGACAGCGCCCTCTTGTGGATCATTTAAGATGTTGTAATAGTTAAGGAAGGTCAAGAAAAATGTACCAATAAAAAAAAGAAACAACTGCATCCCTCATGAAGACCTTCCCAGGACACCAAGACCAGAACTGAGCTCTGCTGCAGACGAGACGTTCATTTAGAGTCACCAGCCTCAGAAATCACCAATTAACCTCAAGCAGCACCTCAGATTAGAGGCGTTATGAAGCTTTACAGAGCAGAAGGAGCAGATAAACATCTCAATATCATCATTTGGATTCACACACTTTCACATCTCATACAAATTTAAATAATTCTTTTGATTGCGTAAGGATGCTTTTCGACAATGTCAGTTATACAAATACAAATTGTTATACAAATAACGAAAAAATGAGATTATTGTGAATTTTTTGAATAAACGCCTTCGTTATTGTTTTACAGTGTAGAAAGAAATAAACATCAGGAACGAGCTGGAGTTAGAAGGGGTGTACAAACTTGTGACTGGTAGTGTGTGCATGGGTTTGTGTGTGTGTGTGTGTGTGTGTGTGTGTGTGTGTGTGTGTGTGTGTGTGTGTGTAGTGGAAAATGAATGGGTGGAATAGAAAAAAATTAAATAAAACAAAACAAAGCTAACTATTTAAAATAATATGTTTGAAGAAAATAAAGTTGAGAAAAGGAGATTATTTATTTATTTATTTTATATTAAAAAAAAATAAGTAGGAAAAGAGCAAATACAAAGCCAAGGAGATAAGAAAGAAAAAAATCAAGATTAAAATAAATCCATAGGCCAAAGAAGGGGAAAGAACGGGGGCAATTCCAGACTAATCAGGAGGTGAAATAACAACATTTTGGGAAAGTTTGTAGTTAAAAGATTTTAAAATTTTTCTCGATTCTATGCAACAAGCTGAACTGCACACAGACTAACTTCACGATTGTTTCAGTTCCAGGATTAAAGTTGGTTAATTAAATACTTAATGTAGTTAATTACGTTTAGTACATAGGAAACACTCCTAATCAGGAAAAAACAGATAAAAAAAAGAGATGAAATAAAATGAAATTTGATGTCACCTTTATGATTTTATCCTCACTGATATTGGTGGTGTGATGGTGCTCAGTGGTCGACAGTTCGAGCACAAACTCCACCAGGTTGCTGTTGGGCCCTTGAGCGAGAGGCCCTTGAGCCAGTGTGATGGCTGATCCTGCACTCTGACCCCAGCCTACTAATAGAGCTGAATAATGATATGTGAAGAATGAAGAATTTCACTGTGCAGTAACGTACAGTATATGTGATGAATAAAGGCTGAATTTAACTTTGCCTGTTTTGTCCGTAGTTCCTGAAGCCTACAGGGGGCGCCACATGTCCTGTAGTTCAGAAAATCTAATGATCAACATAAGTGGTGGCGGGAAATGAGAATAAAAAACACAACACAAAATAAGAACACGAATCAGAGTGTTTATGTTAATGAGAGACGTCTAATGGGACGATAAACACACTGCATTATGTTTATGTTTGTTAGAATTCGGTAAATTCACTAATACTCGCTCATCTTCTATACGGCTTTATCCTGTGTACAGGTCTCAGGAGACTTAGCGCACGAGACGGGGTACACTCTGGATGGGGTGCCAATCCATCGCATGGCTTTGGACACGGGGAGAACATGCACACTCCATGCACACAGAGGGTGGGCATCGAACCCGGACCCTGGTGGTGCAAGGCGACAGCGCTAACCACTACACCACCGCGCGCCTGAACCTGCAATAGTTCAAAGCAATTTGCTCAAATTTCAGAATGTTTCAAAAACATAAGACCAAAATAATAATAATAATAATAAAGTGTAACTTAGTGTAAGTGTCCAATAGGCCTCAGACCTGGACTTCACACTGTTTATATCACAACACGTCTTTGTTCTTCTGAGAAAATACAAACTAACTAAAGTTGAGGGATGGAAAATGAAACCCTTTAGTTTACACCTCACACACACACACACATGCACACACACACATGCACAATGTTCACACGACTCAGGGTAGAGCTGATCAGGTGTGTGTGTGTGTGTAGTCAACTTAACACACACACACCTGCACATAATTACATAATGATTAAAATTTGCATGCTCAGAGAAAGGAGGAACATAACAGCGAGGTTTAGCAGAAGAAACAACAAACTGGTGCTGTGATGAAGCCAAGGCGCTCTTCTCACCCCGAAGATGATTAATTTCCTGTAACAGCGCTCCCCTGAGTGCGTAATGAATCCTACACCCCAGTGCTGAGAATCTTTACGTATTATAGAATCGCACGACTCGCTTATTTATCTGTTTATAGTCAGGTTTAATCTTGTTAATTCCTGTTGTCGTTGCCGTTATAGCAGCTGTACGTACACGTTCCCTCACCAGCTCCTCTTCATTTCATTCTCCTGATGTTTAAATAAAGAATGAAGAAGCACTAAAATCTGTGCTAGAGAATTAATCAACCAATTAATCAATTAATTAATGGGACCAATCAGAGTGCAGAACTCAACAGCGCTGAGGTGTAAAAGCCAGAACTGGACAAAACCTGATGGAACTAGAACGAGTTATTGAGCTCCTAGTGACTGGAACAAATGTTAAAAGTGTTGATGTTCAGGAAAAAAAGAAACTAATGAAGTTCCGAAAGTCATTACGATCTTTCCAGACGAGCAAGAGTTCAACTGCGGCGTTCACGAGGCCAGACGGTCAGGTGGGAGGTTTTAATGTTCTCTATTTTTAATGTTCTCTATTTTTAATGTTCTCTATTTTTAATGTTCTCTATTTTTAATGTTCTCTATTTTTAATGTTCTCTAAGGCACCAAAGCACATCGTTGTACAACACACAACACCCTGGGGCGCATATGGAAATATGAAAAATATACACACACACACACACACACACACACACACACGTCCACACGCCCAAACCACAAAGCCCACGTGCATGTAATGTGCTTTCAGGTGTTTAGTTTGTGCTTTCCTGCACTTTACCTGTTTGTGTTATTGATTTGTTTTGTTTGGGATAAAAACACAGCGTTAGAGAAGGGTGCGGGTTCAAGTTCCACAACACGACCAAAACAGCATCAGCGGTTATGAATATGACATGCGAGTGTGTCACATTTTCAGCGTGTGTGTGTGTGTGTGTGCGTGTGTGTTTAATTTATTTACATATATATGGAACAGCTACTGTATACATTATTGTTCTTTATCACAATGTGACATCACATGGATATGATGTTTTTCTATCTAACAAAAACACAAATTTCCAAAACTTTTGAAGTTGAAAGGAAAATTATGTATTTCATTTACAAACCGGATTCCCAAAAAGTTGGGACACTAAACAAATTGTGAATAAAAACTGAATGCAATGATGTGGAGATGGCAAATGTCAATATTTTATTCAGAATAGAACATAAATCACGGAACAAAAGTTTAAACTGAGAAAATTAATCATTTTGATTCACCATATTATTCCCTTAAAATGTCATGGTGTCAACAAAGCCCAAAAAAGTTGGGACAAGGCCATTTTCACCACTGTGTGGCATCTCCCCTTCTTCTTACAACACTCAACAGACGTCTGGGGACCGAGGAGACCAGTTTCTCAAGTTTAGAAATAGGAATGCTCTCCCATTCTTGTCTAATACAGGCCTCTAACTGTTCAATCGTCTTGGGCCTTCTTTGTCGCACCTTCCTCTTTATGATGCGCCAAATGTTCTCTATAGGGGAAAGATCTGGACTGCAGACTGGCCATTTCAGTACCCGGATCCTTCTCCTACGCAGCCATGATGTTGTGATTGATGCAGAATGTGCTCTGGCATTATCTTGTTGAAAAATGCAGGATCTTCCCTGAAAGAGATGACGTCTGGATGGGAGCATATGTTGTTCTAGAACCTGAATATATTTTTCTGCATTGATGGTGCCTTTCCAGACATGCAAGCTGCCCATGCCACACGCACTCATGCAACCCCATACCATCAGAGATGCAGGCTTCTGAACTGAGCGTCGATAACAACTTGGGTTGTCCTTGTCCTCTTTGGTCCGGATGACATGGCGTCCCACATTTCCAACAAGAACTTCGAATCGTGACTCGTCTGACCACAGAACAGTCTTCCATTTTGCCACACTCCATTTTAAATGATCCCTGGCCCAATGAAAACGCCTGTGCTTGTGGATCTTGCTTAGAAATGGCTTCTTCTTTGCACTGTAGAGTTTCAGCTGGCGACGGCGGATGGCACGGTGGATTGTGTTCACTGACGATGGTTTCTGGAAGTATTCCTGAGCCCATTCTGTGATTTCCTTTACAGTAGCATTCCTGTTTGTGGTGCAGTGTCGTTTAAGGGCCCGGAGATCACGGGCATCCAGTATGGTTTTACGCCCTTGACCCTTACGCACAGAGATTGTTCCAGATTCTCTGAATCTTCGGATGATATTATGCACAGTTGATGATGATAACTGCAAAGTCTTTGCAATTTTTCGCTGGGTAACACCTTTCTGATATTGCTCCACTATCTTTCTGCGCAACATTGTGGGAATTGGTGATCCTCTACCCATCTTGGCTTCTGAGAGACGCTGCCACTCTGAGAAGCTCTTTTTATACCCAATCATGTTGCCAATTAACCTAATTACTGTTAATTGGTCTTCCAGCTCTTCGTTATGCTCAAATGTACTTTTTCCAGCCTCTTATTGCTACTTGTCCCAACTTTTTTGGGATTTGTTGACACCGTGAAATTTGGAATCAACATATTTTTCCTTTAAAATGATACATTTTCTCAGTTTAAACTGTGGATCTGTCATCTATGTTCTATTCTGAATAAAATATTGACATTTGCCATCTCCACATCATTACATTCAGTTTTTATTCACAATTTGTTTAGTGTCCCAACTTTTTTGGAATCCGGTTTGTATTTAATAATTGTATTATGTTATTGTAGGATATGTGTTCCTGTGCTAACATGGGTTATACCAAACTGCATATAGATAGATATAATAGATAGATACAAGCCATAGAAATATTCTATTAAATTTATTTTTTATAAAAAGTCCATTATCTAAATACTCTAATTGAGCCGACTGTAAGATTAATAATTAAATAATTAAAAATAATTAAAAAAAAAAAACAAACAAAAAAAAGTTTCTTTACCTCAGGAAAAATAATTTCCTTTTGTCTTAAATTAAGGCAGCTGAAACATTCTTATTTTTAGCATTGTTTAATATATATATTTTCCATCTGCTGGAGTATTGCGCAATAACATTAAAGCTTATTTAAGCAATATCATCCCCAAGGTCGTGCTGTTGCACTGAATATCAGCATGACTGTAATGTGGCTTTACTGTAGATATTTGGGAGCAGATTATGATTTGTTCCTTTATTTAACCAGTTATTTTGCTCCTAACTAACTAACCGCGACTGGTGAAGCTCACGACCGTCAGTTAGCGTTCGACAGTTGGTATAATTAACAGGAGTTGTGTAAGTAGTGTTTAGCTGAAAGGTGAGGAGAATAAACTACGTATGGAGTTAAATGGAAACCCAAATGGAAAGCTAGTGCACTACACTATGTAGCGTGTACACACACCATGTAGTGCACTTGATCAGGGGTTAGAGAGGGATTTGGGATTCGGCCTCGTGTTAGAAGCTAGTTAGCATTCCAGCTTGGCTAAGGTGTGAATAAAACAACACCTTTCGCGATTCAGAACGACTTAGAAGTGATTAATGTAGAGACGGCGTGTTGTTTAAGACGTTACATAACGTTATCAGGTGTGTGTTCTTACTGAAAGTGCTTCTGTGACTCTGGGTGTGAATGTGGGTTTTGTCAGGCAGCTGCTCTCTCCTCAGTACTGCGGACCGTACAGACCTACTCTCACCCACACTGACACACACAGTTAGTGTCATTAACCACTGGACAACACCTGGGACACGCCCACTCATACAGTACATAGAGTTACACCTCACAGCACAGTCTATTATCAGCACTCATGTGGTATAACGCCTCTTCGCCAATCAGATCGCTCAGTCGGGAACTAATGGTTGTATATCAGAAAAATCTAGCTCAGTATGAGGGGGCGTTTCAAATTATGACAAAATAGTTGATTTTGTTCCTTTTAAGAAGTTTAGAATTTTATTTATTTTCAGGGTGAACATGTATTCAAAACTAAAACAGGAGATGGAACCACGTCAGACCTACAATAACACCACTCACAACGTTTAACTTCTTGTATTCAGCGCACACACACACACACACACACACGTTCATTCTAATTTATTTTTTGTAAATACATATTTGCCTACAGATCCAGACTCTCAGATCATCCTGTGTTTATGTGTGTGTGTGTGTGTGTGTGTGTACATAAATGTGACTCTTATTTGCATGTTTCTCAACCAGAAGTTCCCCAAAAATAAGTAAAAAAAAGAAAGAAAGAGGACCCCCCCCCCCCCCCCCCGACCCCCTCATCTAGAACATTCCTGCTGATCTTCGTTAGCGAGAGGAACTCAGCTCTCGCTCTCAGCTGGTGTTGATGAACTGTGAGGACGTTTCTATGTGTTTGCGTAACAAAGCCTCTGTTCCAGGTGTTCAGGGAAATTCCAGAGCTTTTTACCGAATTTTTACCAGATCTGAGAAATGTAAATGCTCCGTTTCATTCAAAACACAAACAGCAGGTGGATGACAGCACACACACACACACACACACACACACATGAAGCACAGACAGACAAAAATGCTGACGTTCGAGTGTAAAGTGTGTGTTTAGGAACATTAGTTGGGCGCCTGAGGCACGAACTCCAACGTCTCGTCCGTATCTCAGGTGTGTTCAGGGAGCAGAGATTATTTTTACAGATATTGGAAGATATTTAAATACTTTCAAAATAAGAGAACGGTTATACAATACCTACTGCTTTCATTTTTGTTTTCGTGGATCAACACTTTAGACATGTGTTTAAAACGTTTATACGGTGATGTTCAAAATAATAGCAGTGTGTTGAAAAAAAGTGAGTAAAGCTCCATATCTATATAATAACTTTTAATATTAATCACATAAACACACTGGACATATTCTATTCTGAATCACAACATGAAGGAAAATGTGATAAATGTATTATTAGTTCAGAGCAGTGGTTCTCAAACTTTTTCTGTCATTCCCCACTTAAGGGGGTGAGCGAATTTTCAAGCCCCACTTGTCAACAAAATAATAACGAAATCGGCCAAGTTTACTGTTTATTGAAATATCAATTTCTAAACCAATAAGATCAAACAACACCAAGTTAAAAAAAGATAAAATACACGTGCAATTGTTACAAGGCTTACGTTATCACATATCTTTGCATAATTGACCCCATGTTTATTAGCTGCTCAGCAATCGTTTGTAGTTTTTTTTGCACTGGCCAATTCTGTATGTAACTTTGAATGAAGCCATTTGTGCTTTGCTGTCCACTGATTCAGATGTTACCATGCGATTCTCCTGCTGTCTGTATTCTGCCAGCGTTCTTTGAAAGAAGTCGAGTGGCTTATTAACGTGACTGGAGTGTGTTGTCTCTAAGCGTCTTCCTAATTTGTTGGGTCTCATGCGGTCTGCTGCCAGCAGTATAAGACACAAAACACACACGGGTCTCTCTTCTGCCCCCACCATCCCCACCATGAATCCAAGCTCAAGATAGACTTCATTAGGGGTGGGCGATATAACCAAAATCTTCTAACACAGGAGAAGCAATTTTCTACCTCGATAATGATCACAATCACAATATAGCAATTTGTATCTGAAAATGCATAAATAAAAATTCAAACACAAAGAAACTGTTTTACATAATGTAATTTTATTTAAACTGTGAATTGCTGAGGTTTGCTGCATTTTTTTACTTTGGCCATATTCGATTTTGTATTTCAGATGATAGAAAAGGTTTGACGTGTTTCCACCACTTGTTAAAACAGTGCACTTGTGTACCTTCCAAATCACGTTCGTCTCATTCGTATCACTTTTCTTCAACCCAAACCAATTCCACACCACAGACGAGGCAGCTTTTTTCTTTACAATCTCCTCGTTGTTGGTTTCGTCACATGTAAGTAAACTCACTGCTGCTGCAGCGTCTTCTTCCATTGTCGAAGTGTATGTGAAGCCAAACACATCAAAAGTGGGACGAAACTGCGGCACCCGATTGAACCGAATATCTGCGCAAATACAGCGCAGCGCGACTATCTGGATAGCGCAGAGATGATCTGGTTTATTCGCGCAGCGCCGCTCGAATCACAAACCTGCGCGACCCACTGTGTTTTTATTTAAAAACAATTTATATAAAATGTCAGGACTGTTTAATATTGTTTCCGCCTTGCCATGCCTGGTTTGTACGTGCGCATCCCAGCGGGGTAAAATGTATTTTGAAGGTCGGCGCGGTTTATTTCTGTAAGAGTCGCGCAGCGCTGCCCAGTGGCTCGCGCAGGTTTGTGATTCGACCAGCTGCTCAAGTTTGTCCGAAGTTAAACCGTTATTGTTGCACTATGGTTCCACTTTTTCTCCCGGCCCACAACTGATGTTACAGTATTTTAAATTTACTTGTATTAATGATCCATTTATTTGTGTGTGATCGTTTAGTTTTTTCCTATTATTTTCCACTAATTTCCTCTCGTTCATTGCGCCCCACCTGTCATGTCTGTATTCCCCACTAGTGGGGCGCCACACACTTTGAGAACCACTGGTTTAATGTAAGTGAAGAAAAACTATATTAGTCTGTTCATCTTTATAAAGTGATGAATTTACCGTTTAAACAAAAATGCTTGAAGTTGAATCTCTCTTGTTCGTCTCTCAACTAATATTTCGTTGTAACCAGGTTTCTGAGATCCGCTTCACATCTGTATAATTATACTACACGCCACAATTCCTCTGCATTTCTTGGTTTCTTGGTTCAGAAACAGTATTTTTAATGTCAGGCCACAAGTTGTTCTATTAGATGAAGGTCTGAGGATCGGACTGGACTGTCCATAACCTTAATCCTGTTGGTCTGGAACCAAGATGCTGCTCGAGTACTGGTGTGTTTGGGGACGTTGTCTTGTTAACACCCATTTCAAGGGCATTTCCTCTTCGGCAGAAGGCAACACGACCTCTTGAAGTATTCTGATGGACTCAGATTGATCCCTGAAATGTGATAAATAGCCCCGACACCCCAGTAGGAGAAGCTACATCCCCATATCATGATGCTTGTGTCTGCGGCCTCTAGACCCAAAAAAAACAATCTTGCTTTCCACAAAATATTTCTCTATAAGACTGTTTATTTTTTATTTATTTTAATTAAAAGTAATAGTTTTTCTTTATTAATTCATTCATTAGTGCTGGTGTTAGACACTGCTAAAGGCGCTGAGATACTGTACGGTGGTTAGTTTTGTGATCAGCACTGAAACGAGTCTCTATTACTGTCTGTAGGAGCCGGTGATTTGGGACGAGCCGTGCTGAGGGTAAAGTCGCTGTGCTGTGGCGTTTAGGGAAATCGGGGTTAGTGGTGGACTTGAAGTCCAGCAGAAGTGAGCGCTCGAGTGTAGTGCTGCAGATCTGATGCAGAGCTCGGAGATCAGGTGGTGAAAAGTGCATTCAGGGTTGATTTAGAGGAGAACCCAAGAGTCGGGCTTATTGCTGAACCTCAGTAGAAGAATTGGTTCTGGAAAAGCAGGTGATGTGCTGATTGGTCTTTTCTAGATGAACTATATGTTGACTTGGAACAGAACCAGTGAGAAAGAAATGGACTGTATTGGACTGATATGGAACAGCATCAGGCTCAGTGTTTCATCAGCGGTTCCGTCTGGCGTCTCATCTCCGCTGGGTGTAGTTGTGCAGCGCCTGATCGAACACGGCGATGAAGAAATCAGCATCGTCTTTAGTGATGCACAACGGTGGCTTGATCCGGAACGTCTGAGAAAGACCGGAGAGATCAGGAAGGAAGAAAGAGGAAGAATAGATCAGTACAATTCATTTATAGACACTACATTAGTGTTAGTACGCGTCATTGGCGGGAAAAGAGTTTGTAGAAACAGAAAGAGTTAAAAGTTAAAAAAATAATCTGCTGATGTTTAATGTAATCAGTGATATTATTATTATTATTATTATTATTTGAGGTTGAAGAGGAGGAGTGAAAGACAGAGTTGATTCCCATGTACAGACAAAACCTTTCTTTTATTTATATTTATATATATATTACAGGGATTTTGTACATTATCTAAATACTCGTCTCTGATTGGCTGGAAGGTTTACTGGATTTCACCATGACACTTCTGATCTAGGACTAGTACGGTTGTTGTTTGAGTGTCACCATGACAACAATCACCCCATACCCCCCCCCCAATTTTCCAAACCCCCCCCCCCCAAATGGACCCCCTTTTACACAGTTTGCGCCACCAGCCATGTTTTAATCTTCACCTGTCCGTAATTCCCTCCAATGCCGATCAGCACTCCCATGTCCTTCGTGTCCTCCATGATCTCAGCCACGGCTTCGGAGGGAAGAGGATCTCGACTCGCCTTTTTAAAAAAAAAAAAAAAAAAAAAGAAAATACATGAAACTATTTTAATGATTTTAATACGAAGCTCCGTCTTGCCTTTTTTGTATAACCTGTAAACACTGGGGTCACAAACCTCACAAACCCCAAACAAGCAACACACACACACACACACACACTAATGTACCAGATGAAGTACATGTGTTTTAATAATCTTATAAAGTTTATAAATCATCTCAGCTGAGTTTAATAAAGTGTAGAAAAATGTGTTAGGGTTAACCTAGCTCTGAATCTCACATAGTATTTACTCAAGTGTATAAACTTCACCACACACACACACACACACACACACACACAGTGTGGTTCTTCTGCTGTGTGTTACACTTTAAACACTTTCCACACCACTATGTTATGATTAAGGTCTTCTCAGCTCACGTCTCATTAATTATTAACTGCAGTTTCATAACCTGGAAAAAGGGATCAGCTCATAAGCACGTACACACACACACACACACACACACACACACATACACACATACACACACACAGTTTACCAGTTCACCAACCTTACTGCTCAACAATTCAGTAATAAATCAAACACTTGTTGTCGTGCTGTAATTGGAAAATAATCAGTGATGAGACCGGAGTCACTGTTACCATGACAACACTGATCACGTTCCTATAAGAGACTCTCCCGGAAGTGTTTTATTCCTCTTACACCACGCCAATCATTACAATCTTCTATACATCAAAGAATAACAATTCTACTTTACTAATTAACAATAAAGAAGTGTTAGATATTTGCTGTTTTCTTATTTTGTCCATTTGATTAGATTTAACTCAATTTTTGCACATCGGACTGTTAAACTCAATTCCACTTGATACTACGAATGTTTATTATCTGATTCAGCTGCTGTACTTTTCTTACAGGTTTAAGGTACGGTGGGGCCGCGGCTTACAGTACGAACGTTAGACCAGTAATACCAACCTTAATCTTAAACAAATTATCCTCGACACATGAAGCGGGTTTAGTGCATGAGCGACCGAACCGAACCGGTTGTAAGTGAGTGAAGTGAGATGACTTTTTTTGTTTTGTTTTTTCATTTTGTCCCAAGAATGTTAATGAGGACGGCAGCAAGAAGAAAACGGAGCCGCTTTCAGGTGGGTTTTTAAAGCAGCCGATGCCGAGAGGAATCATAAATTAAGGTTAAGTGAGGTTTACCGTCTATTTATTCCATATTTTACTTCATTTACTGTTTATCTAAATGTTCTGATTGTTTTTATATGCAGAAATATGATTATAGAAGAAATTGGTAATATTACAGAGGATGCTGGTAATATTGGTAATATTTTGTGTGGCTGGAATAAAAGCACATTATATTATGGAATATCTGCATTTACATAATTTCCTATATATTTTGGAATACGCAAAATGTGTAAAGGAACTCGTCTTCGGAACGGATTACATTTGTATGCCGAGGTCCCACTGTTTTAAAAAGTATCTAATAATTCAATTCAATTTTATTTGTATAGCGTTTACACACACACACACACACACACACACACACACACAGTTTCAGTGTTAATAAACACTGAAATGTTGTGTAACTCGTGTTTTTAAGTGTTTGAAGTCATGTCTCGTACAAAGCGTTAGTTAGTCTTTTTCGTGCTAACAAGCTGCTCTACACTCCAGTCCAGTAGGTGGCGGTATCGCATCCAACCGCACACAAACTCAGAAGAAGAAGTATTGCGCAATGCAAGCATTTTTTTTTTTTTTTAATGTTCCGTAAAAGCTCTGGTTTATTTTTTAATCTGTGAGGTTAAACCGTTTACACATTTATCCTCACGGTTTATCCTCTTGCATGTTTTTTTTCTCAGAACTGCACAGAAACAGAAATAAACCGAGTCTCACTTTGTCCTTAACCATCTCCACGCCGATCATCAGTCCTTTCCCGCGAACGTCCCCGACGATCTCGTACTTATCGCGCAGTTTGGCGAGTTCCTTCAGCAGATGTGTTCCCACGACGGCACAGTTCTCCTGGATCCGTTCCTCTTTAATCGTCTAATACACACACACACACACACACATTAACCTTTGTTATTCATGTCACATTTATTTCCTTATTTGGAACCAACACTAGCGCTCACGTCCAGGACGGCCGAGGCGACGCTGCAGGCCAGAGGGTTTCCACCGAATGTGTTAAAGTGAACTCCTTTTACAAAGACCCGAGCGATTTCTACAAAAAGAAAAAAAAAAAAAAGAACCACTTTAGTGCTCAGTGCATTTGATCTAGTGAGTGTAAATCCGCTCTTTATCTTGACTTAGTGTTCTCAGCACCGCTAAGCATCCCAGAGTGAATTTTTTACACTTTCATAATGGAAAGTTTTCTAATTCTTCCTAAAGCAGACTCACCCTCGCTCGTGACGACGGCAGCCATGGGAAACCCATTGGCGATTCCTTTTGCCATCGTCACGATGTCTGGAACAACGTCATGGGCCTGAAACCCCCAGAAGTGACTCCCTGTGCGTCCGAAACCCGTCTGAACCTGATGGACCAAACAGACCAAATCAGAATCAGATATTCTTTATATATAATAACACAAACCGAACACAACAAACAACACGCAGCGCATAAATGAATAAGAAGAGGAAGAGACGTAAAGTTAATAATAATAATAATAAGAAGAAGAAGGTAAATATTTATACCTCATCAGCGATGCAGACTCCTCCTCTCTCTTTCACTAGCTTGTACGCATCTTTCAGGAAGTTCTTAGGGTACTGGACGGTTCCCCCTACTCCCTGCAAAGAAGAGAAAAAATAAATAAACAGGAAGTGATGTGCTGTTCTGATGTTCTCACACTTTCCAAAGTGTTTGGTTGCTCTCATACCACAACAACTGTTCCCTCAATTAGACTAACATTCACGGGAAATCTCACCGGACCTGAACAGCGATGATGGAGAGTATACAGCTTTACCTCTACCTACTGTAAGCTCTGTTACAGAGCACTGACACTGGAGACTCCTTCCGTAATAAAATAAATAAACACATTAAATTCATCTCTCCTGTTTGGTTTATGTGAATGAAACCATCAGCTATTCGACCGAGCTATTGAAGTGTATGCTACTAGCGTTAGCATGTTCAGCAGTGCTAACCTGAATGGGTTCGGCGAAGAACGCGGCGATGCGACTGGGTACGCTCGTAGCGAAAAACTCCTTCAGCTGCTCGACGTACCTGTCGTTGGCTCGGCACTGACCTGGGATCAGAACACAGCGTTAATGACACAGTTTTAAACTCAGCACCGAATCGAAATGACGTCTCCTTCAGCTATTTACAATACGTTAATCAATAGATGCGTGCAAAAGTTTGTACACCCGTACAGTTTAATTGAGTGATTTGTTTTACAGAGGGGGGAAAAAAGTCCTGATGTTCTCCTAAAACGTTGGATTGACGATTTGGAGGAGACATTCGATTTTCAACTTGAAATTTTTCCCGCTTTCTAGTTGCTAAATCTGAAAAAAAAAAAAAAATTTATTGTCATGTCACAAATATCCAATCCAGCTATATAAAAACAGTAAATAAAAATGAAGTGTAAAAAAAATAAGTGTGTGTGTGTGTGTGTGTGTGTGTGTGTGCAGATTTTATCCTGAAGAGTTTTACAGTATGTGAGTTCCGCAGTGTAAACACTAATAGAGACTCTGCAGTGATTATATCTGCGGTGATCAGACGTGATGATGTCACTGAGACAAACGGCTCAGCACGAGCACCTGATGGAGGATTTCACGAAAAAAAAAAAAAAGGTTAATGTTTTACCCTGTTATAAAACCTGACCTTGTACTGAAGTCCAAAAACCTTCATTTATTTGTGCTTTTATTTCAACAATCAGGAAAACATTCTTTTAGAAGAAAAAAAATATATTCTTATAGATATTTTTTGAGGTTTGGATTAGAAACATTAGTTAAAACAAGATAATGCATAACTTATGATAATAATAATAATAATAATAATAATAACAATACATTACATAACCATATTAATAATCTTTTTAACCAAAAAAATTTAAATGACAGACCTCCTGATTCATCGACACAAAGTTTGTGTAACGGTGTGTATGCATTGTATGTGTGTATGTGTGTGTGTGTGTGTGTGTGTTACAGTACGACTCCCTGTAATAAGGCTAAAGCCTGATTTGCCGAGGTTTATATCACTCTGTACATAATATCTCGCTAGACATTTATCTTTCTTGGCTATAAAATATCTCATACAGTAGGTTCCAGAGTGTAAAAGTCAGGAACATTTCTGCGACTTTACGAGGACGATTAGTTCAGCGGAGACGTGATCGCTGAGGCCCAGTGGCGGCGGCGGCGGCCGGTCGCTGTGTTAAAGTTAATATGACATGCAGGGCTAAGAAATGATTAAACTGTAGAGCAGGCATTATATTCGTGTGTGTGTGTGTGTGTGTGTACCAGGAGAACAGCTGCACTCTCTGACTGTCTGAACAGGTGAGTCTCGGCAGGAACTCCCGCCCCACGGCCCCCTGAACACATCAGGACACATGGTCTGAAAAAGAAAGAAATCACAGCTCGCTCAGGAGGAACGTGACATCAGAACAGCGAGCGGCGGGCAGGAGGTGGAGCCGTACGTACGTTATAGCAGCCCAGGCCGGAAGGCACGGGGTATTTGTAGATGAAGTTAGAGGTCAGACCCATCGATAGTGGACTTCCGCCATGATAGGAACCTCTAGAGAACGAAAATAAACGCACAAAGGTGACTTTAAATTGTAGATTCAGTGATGGTTAACCAGGACGAGCGACTCTTTTACTTCTTAACACATTAAAAACATGTAGAGGGAGACACGCTGACGATGCAGATGTGTGCAGATGTGTGCTGGACGCAAAACAACAGCTGTATAAATTAGTCTTTAGGTTTTTGATGAAGCCTTAAAGCTGCAGAGTGAACCTCAGAGTGACGGCGTCGAAGTTTCCCGTGTGTAACCTGGCCATGAGCAGAGCGAGATCATTGGCCTCTGAGCCGCTGTTAGTCAGATACACTACCTAGAAACACACAAACACATTTCTGTGAAAATCATTTGAATACCTGCCATCATTTGGCAGAGGCACCTATTTATCACTGCAAACTGCTGTGTGTGTGTGTGTGTGTGTGTGTGTGTGTGTGTGTACTTTTAGAGGTTCAGGCAGATGTGAGACGAGTTTCTCTGCATATTCCTGGATCTGAGGATGAACATAAATGGCTGTGGTGTGCCAAAGACGCTGGAGCTGCTCCTGGGCAACTTTTGTCACTTTTCTGGAACACACACACACACACACACACACCTGACCTTTAAAAAAAAAAAGTTTAATCCACACACATTGTTAAAATGACATTGGCACTAATTAAAGGCTTTACATTAAGTATCTAATCATTAAGTTTGTCCCAGTTTAAGGGTTTTAATTACATTTGACACTCATAATATATGAAAAGTTATATGTGTGTGTGTGTGTGTGTTTTTTAGGGTTGTCAATATTACCTCGTTAACGCATGTGATTAATCTAGAAATTTTAACGCTTTACTATTTTTTTACGCCAATTAATTATATATTATAATGATATAATATTATATAATAATTATTATAAAATTCTTATTATTATATAATATATAATTATGCCGCTATAATGAACGGCAAGTTTCTTTATAAAAGATTTGGAGATTGTGTGCTCGAGCCACCACCAAGGGAAACTACTTTAATATTATAATATAAGACAATGACGTTGTGACTCAGGAGGCTCTGGATCACTGTTGTGGTTTACTGGAACTGAGGATGCAGGTTCGTGTCCTGCCACCGCTGGGTTGCCACGCCCTGCACCACTTACTGCTGCATGCAGTGCCGGCTACATTCAAGAAATTGTAATGATGTTATAAAAATGTTATTTATGGAATTATAAAACTGCATAATGTTTCCTGAAGTAATGAAATAAATCAGAGTATTTTAAAATTCCAATTAATTGCGATTAATCACAGTCATAATCTGTGATTAATCACGATTAATCGGAATTAATCCAACGGTTCATTTTGAAGAAGAAGAAGAAAATGGACTCCTAAAACAACGTCAATCTTTTAGGTTTTCTTTGTTAATCAATTTTAACAGAGCTAAATGCGTATAAAAACTGTGCATAATATAAAATTTAATTATTTTTTTGCCATTTCTTGTTTGTATCTACACAATAGCAAACGACGGTGAGGTAAAATAGCAAAACTGGAACAGTCTCAAGTAAGAGACGAGCTTACGGGTGGCAGTGTCCCAGGCTGACGGTGGCGACGCCCGCAAACATGTCAAGATAGCGCGACCCGTCCACGTCCCACAGATACTGCATGAAACCCTGATGGATAAACAGCGGCTTCTTGTAGTACGTCACCTTCATTATCATGCCATTACAGTTCAGCTTCCTGATCTCCAGCATCCGCTCCTTACTCATACCCTACACACACACACACACACACACCATTTGCGACACAGGAAGGGCTTCAGGACAGAGTGCACTGTAACATCACTTCCTACCATCACCCATCACGGCGCCGCGGTGAGCTACTGCTGCTTTACCTGGTACGTCTCAGGTGTAAAATTACACGGGGGCATCTGGACCTGCAGCTTCTTCATCCCCGCCTTCTGACACAACACACCTAAAAGAACATTTATAACATTATTCTGTCTCTAATTCATTGACTTTTCATGTGTGTTCCAGAACATCTTCACGCCTTAAAATAACAACTGACTGTTGTTGACATTGTTGTTGCTGCTGTTATTTAATTACCTAATGTCGTATGTGTTATTTCATCATTTTGAAAGAATCCAGTATTGGATAATCCAGATAAGATATACCTTTATTTGTCCAACAGTGGGGAAATTTCTACATTACAGCAGCAAAGAACAATAAGCAAACATAAAGTAGTGACAGTACGGTGAATAAATACACTCACACACACACACACACACACACACACACACACACACACACACACACACACAAATACATTATCAAAAACAAATCTTTATACACAGTACATATAAATACAATAGAAAGGGAAAATCAATGCAGTAGTTACACTTTTAGTCAAATCAAGTTGCTCTATAATATAATAACTGCGATTCATCTGCCTCCATCTAACCCTATCCTCTGCTTCCTCTTCTATCACATCAACTAACTTCATGTCCTCTCTCACTGCATCCATAAATCTCCTCTTTGGTCTTCCTCTAGACCTCTTGCCTGGCAGTTCCAACCTCAGCATCCTTCTACCGATATGCTTACAATCTCACCTCTTTCAATCTGGCCTCTCTGACTTTATCTCCAAAATGTCCTATGTCCTTCTGATGAACTCATTCTTGATCCTATCCATCCTTGTCACTCCCAAAGAGAACCTCAACATCTTCATCTCTGCTTCAAACTCTGCCTCCTGTCTTTTCTTCAGTGCCACTGTCTCTCCTGTAAGTCGTAGATCATCGCTGTACAGTAGATCATCGCACCACTGTCTTGTACACCTTTACTTTTATTCTTGCTGATACTCTTTTGTCACATAACACTTTTCTCCACCCATTCCTGCCTGTTGCTCTGGACCGTTGACCATAAGTACATAAAATCCTGCACCTTCCTTACCTCTGCTCCCTGTAGCCTCACTGTTCCTCTTGGGTTCCTCTCATTCACACACATGTATTCCGTCTTGCTGCGGCTAACCTTCATTCCTCTGCTTTCCAGAGCGTACCTCCACCTATCCAACTTTTCCTCCACCTGTTCCCTGCTCTCGCTACAAAGCACAATGTCATCTGCAAACATCATAGTCCATGGAGACTCATGTCTAACCTCATCTGTCATCCTGTCCATCAGCAGAGCAAACAAAAAGGGGCTTAGAGCCGATCCTTGATGCAGACCCACCTCCACCTTGAACTTTTTTGTCACACCTACAGCACATCTCACCACTGTCTTACAGCTCTCATACATGTCCTGCACCACTCTAACATACTTCTCTGCCACTCCAGACTTCCTCATACAACACCACAGCTCCTCTCTCGGCACCCTGTCGTACGCTTTCTCTAAATCTACAAAGACACAATGCAACTCTTTATTACCTTCTCTGTACTTCTCCATCAACATCCTCAAACCAAATACTGCATCTGATGTACTCTTTCTAGGCATGAAACCATATTGCTGCTCACAAATTCTCACCTCTGCCCTTAACCTAGCTTCCACTACTCTTTCCCACAGCTTCATTGTATGGCTCATCAGCGTACAACCCCAGGGGGACGCGATCTAGTGCCTTCTTATGTCAGTCTCAAGTCTGAATAAATGGCAGAGGATTGTGGCAGGAAGGGCATCCGGCACAGTGTAAAACATGCCAACCTGCAGAAATATATTACTCTTCTACTGTATATTATAACTCATATAGAGTACAGGACTGAAAATCTTCCCAATATTCGCTAGATTGTTCCACACTTGGACGTCTTTGTTGGTGGGATACGTAAGTAATGGGAAAGATGGAGCCTAAACGCCATCATGTGTGTGTGTGTGTGTGTGTGTGTGTGTAATATTTTCAAGCGCCTTCAAAGAAGAACGACTCGCGGATTAAAAGCGGAACTGGCAACTCTGGCTACCAGCAGCTCAAACTTTAATGGAATCCGCTTTGGAGTCGACTCCTGGAAACAGAGAATCGACTCTTTTCGACTCGAGTCTAAGACTAAGGAGTCGTTCTCCAAACGCTTCGAATCAGAAACTCGACTCCTTTGTGAATTTGAATTTTTTTTTTTTAGAACGTTTATATTTGAATCATTTAAACGTCAATAAACCGCCATAAAATGTTTCATGGAGTTACGTAATGTCATTTAAACCGCTTAATCTCCAGCACCTACAGTAACGGCCTCCTGCCGAGGGTTTAAATGCCGTTACTGTGGAAACGTGCGGCGGGAAACCAGCCTCCATTATTTTTCTTTTATACTTTTTAAAAATATACAAAAAAAAAAAAGATCAATGGGTTGATTATCTTCTGTAGGTCACTACAACTCCCATTGTTAAAAAAAAAAAATTCGATTTGTTTTTCTGACTAGCAGCCTACAGTGTGTGTGTGTGTGTGTGTGTCATAGGATGCAGAATATATTAAAATAAATAAAATATATACTCACTCTAAATATGAATTATTATGCATATTATAGAGCAACCAAGCAAATCTCACACATTTGTTTGTCATTTTTCATTGGATGGGTTGGTTAGTTACTGTAGTTAGTTAGTTAGTTAGTACTCTAGAATCAGAATCAGAAAGAGTTTTATTGCCAAGTACGCTTGCACGTACAAGGAATTTGTTTTAGTGACGGAGCTTCCAGAGCAAAAAATACAAATGACAAGACAAAAACAGCATGACACAAAAAAATAAATAAATAAAAAAATGGTTGACATCAAATGGAGTACGGTGTGAGATACTTTTAAATAAGTTACATTATTACTGTACAGTTTCACTAGTGTACAGTGTGTCACATGGCCATTAAATCTCTTCTGTTTAAAGGTTAAATAAAGCAGCCACTGTATCCTGATCCATAAGCACCTCCCCGAATCCTCATTTAGATTATTTGTATTTTTGCATAAACTCATAAAGACACTCACCACTGAGTGTGTGCAGCTGCAGCGCAGAGTCCACCCCATGTCCATGTCCATGTCTCCCGGGACACCCTGCAGACTTCACTCGGCCAAGGAGTTTATACATGTTTTAAACGATATTACTACTGTAGTTTTGGATAAATGTGTATAATAGATTTCCGATCTATTAAATGGTTATCAGGATGTGTGGAGAGAAGTGCACTGATGATAAACCGGTGGAGAAAAGCTGGTCCAAAGGTTAAACTCAGTTGCTTTAGGATTGTTTGCTGCAGCTGGGGGTGTTAGAGGAGGAATAAACCCCTCAGCTGTTTCCACCAGGAGGGATCTGGAAAACAAGGCAGACAGACGGACAGATTTCTCTTTAATCTACCTTCTCAAAAGGAACGATTTGACCAAAAGTGCAACTTACTGTACCCGGTTCTTCCTCTTTGATCCAACTGAACTCATCATACAAATCTGTTTGGTGTTTAGATTTAGCTTTCTTTAGTTTTGCACTGGTGCTATGAGACTAATATAGATGACTGGTAATGTACACCAGTTTAGCCTTGAGTCACGATCACATGATTACACCATCAGCTGGTGGAGGTTAAACCCGATTCCTGTTCCACAAGACACTACGTACAGTAAATCCTTTCTGAGCTACATTTGGACCAGATATGAAAATGAGCCAAGGGTCTCTGTATGTGATCTGTCCAATCGATAATTAAATAAAATCCTGAGCTGGGCCTGCTCATCAGATGTACATACAGTAAGTATCTGCCCCTGTCTTATGTATTTCTTGTTGTCAAAGATGAACTACCCTGAGGTGACCAGAAGACGTAGCTTTAGCGGTTAGCCCAATGTAGCGTGCAGGGTAAACCCAAACGCGGAAAGAAGCGAGTAGGCAGGATAACCACGCGATTTAGTCTAAGGACTCTCACAAAATCGGAGCAAGGGAAAAACACAAATTTAACCCGCGTCCTATAAATAGACACACAATAGCAAAAGACAGATGAACCAACTGGTGAGTACTCACGGTTTGCTGAAACGACAACGGTAACCGACATGGGCCGAACTCAATGACTGAGCGGTAAGCCATCGTTTGTTTACCTCTTTTATACTTCCTGGTTTGGCGCCCGTCTTACTTCCGGGTCCTAGTGCCGGGCGCAGATTGAGTGTGCATGACAGTACCCCCCTGTCCAGGACTGGCTCCTGACGGTCCTGGGGTGGAGGATACCCTGTGACGGTAGTCCCGAATTAGCTTGGGGTCGAGAATGAACCGGGCCGGGATCCAAGATCGCTCCTCGGGGCCATAGCCCTCCCAGTCCACCAGGTATTGAGTACCTTTGCCCCGAGGGCGCGAGTCGAGGATTCGGCGCACGGTGTAGGCGGGACCGCCGTCGATGATCCGGGGAGGAGGAGCTGGGGGGGGGGGGGGATGGGGGTGGAATCATGGGTGAGGTGATGAAGGGCTTGAACTGGGATAGGTGAAATACTGGGTGGATCCGGAGCGTCGCAGGCAGCTGGAGCCGGTAGGTGATAGGATTAATTCTGTGGGTGATGCGGTATGGTCCGATGAACCTGGGTGAAAGCTTTTTTGATTCGGTGTGGAGGTGGAGGTTTTTCGTGGAAAGCCATACCTTGTCACCTACATGGTACAGTCGTCCCGGGGGATGTCGGCGGCGGTATTGGTGAGTGTAGCGGGCGTTGGCACGTTGAATGGCCTGGTTGGTTGCGATCCAGAGCCGCCGACATCTGCGGACCAACTGTTGGGCCGACGGTACATCAACCTCCGGTTCTGGGTGGTTGAACACGGAAGGTTGGAAACCGTGACATACCTCAAATGGGCTTAGGTTGGTGGCAGAGGAGATATGAAGGTTATGTGATAGCTCAGCCCAGATGAGGTAGCGGGCCCAGGAGCGCTGACGGTCTGCTATGAAACATCTCAGATAGCGCTCCAGTTGTTGGTTGGTCCGCTCCGTCTGACAGTCTGTGGGTGGTATCCGGAGGACAGACTGCAGGTGGAGTCGATCAGACGGCAGAAGGCCTTCCAGAACCGGGCTGTGAACTGGGGCCCTCTGTCCGAGACGGTGTCCTTGGGGAATCCATGCAGATTGACTACGTGCTCTAATATCAACTCTGCTGTCTCCTTTGCTGACGGGAGTCCGGCGAGAGCCACCAGATGCACGGTTTTAGAGAACCGATCCACGATTGTGTGGATGGTGTCCTTTCCTTCGGAGGCCGGCAGGCCCGTGATGAAGTCGATGGCAATGTGCGTCCAGGGTCGTCGAGGAACTAGAAGTGGTTGCAGTTCTCCTGGGGTTGGTTGGTTGGTGCTTTTGGCCCTGGCGCACACTGGGCATGCCTGAACGAACTCTTGGACGTCCCTCCTCATGGATGGCCACCAGAAGTCACGCTGAAGGAATTGGAGGGATCGTCGGGTGCCCGGATGTCCTGAGATTGGTGATGAGTGTCCCCATTGGAGGACCTCTGGTCTCATCACCTCGGGCACGAAGAGTCGTCCAGGTGGCACACCTGCCGGTTCGGTCTCTGTACTTTGTGCGTGGCGAACTCTCGTTTCCAGGTTTAGTTGAAGGGGGGCGATGATCCTGGAAGATGGAAGGACAGACGCGGGGTCCGCCCGAGGAAGGTCCACCTCTAGCTGTCGTGAGAGGGCGTCCGCTTTGGTGTTCTTGGACCCCGGGCGGTATGAGAGGTGAAAGTTATAGTTCTCAAAAAAGAGAGCCCACCGCGCCTGTCGTGGGTTTAGCTGCTTGATGGTCTTAATGGTGATGAGGTTTTGATGGTCTGTCCAGATTATGAATGGCTCGCTGACGCCCTGGAGCCAGTGACGCCATTCCTCCAGAGCCCACTTTATGGCCAGCAGTTCGCGGTCCCCTACCCCATATCGCTGCTGAGTGGAATAAAATTTTCTGGAGAAAAAGCTACATGGGTGTAGCTTTTGATCTGGACCTCGTTGCGAGAGGATAGCTCCAGCGCCCACATCTGAAGCATCCACCTCTACAACGAATGGTTTACTGGCATCTGGATGGTGGAGAATCGGTGCAGTGGTGAAACGGTGACAAAGTGACCGGAAGGCGGATATGGCGGCCGGGTTGAGGTGAAAAGGAAGCGGTGAAGGACGGGTCAGTGCGGTTCGGGGGGCGGCAACTGTACTGTAGTCCCGGATAAAGCGACGATAGAAGTTCGCAAACCCGAGAAACCGTTGAAGCTGCTTGAGGGTCTTGGGTAGGGGCCAATGACGCACAACCTCTAGTTTCTGCGGGTCCATGGCCACACTCTGGGGCGAGATGACAAAACCCAGGAACGTGGTGGAGGGCTCGTGAAAAGCGCACTTTTCCAACTTACAGTACAGTTGGTGGGCGAGTAATCTCTTGAGAACTGCTCTGATGTGCTGGGTGTGTTCTTCCATAATGCGTGAATATATTAGGATATCATCCAGGTAAGCGAATGCCCACCGGCCGAGCATGTCACGAAGGACATCGTTGATAAGGTGTTGAAATGCGGCGGGGGCATTGCACAGTCCGAACGGAATGATGAGGGTTTCGTAGTGTCCGGTGGGTGTGATGAATGCCGTCTTCCACTCATCGCCCTCTCTGATGCGCACCAAGTTGTAGGCGCTCCAGAGGTCCAACTTCGTAAAGATGGTGGCGCCAGAGAGAGCGTCCAGGGCTGAGTTGGTAAGAGGCAGGATGTCGGTTTTTGATGGTGATGTTGTTGAGCCCCCGATAGTCGACACAAAGGCGAAGTTCACCGCCTCTTTTCTTCACGAAGAAGAACCCAGCGGCGGCAGGTGAGGAGGATGGCCTGATGGTGCCTTGGCGCAGGGCGTTGTTCACATATTCCTCCATCACCTGAGTCTCGGTGGAGGTGAGTGAATAGAGGTGGCCGTGGGGTGGGACCATACCAGGTTGGAGGTCAATGGCGAGGTCGTAGGGATGATGTGGAGGAAGATGGGTGGCTCGCCGTTTGCAAAAGACCTCCGCCAGGTCCCGATATGGTTCGGGGATAGCGTTGGTGTCGACGTCGGGGGCCTCGGACTCCCTAGAGCACGTCCCAGCCACTGCCCATAGGCATAGTTCGTTGCAGGTCGCGCCCCACTGGAGGATCTGATTCTGGGTCCAGGAGATTAGAGGGTCATGCTGGAGCAGCCAGGGATGACCAAGGATGATGGGAGGTGACGAGATGGAGGTGACGAAAAATTTAAACTGTTCGTGGTGTTGGTCGATGGTGATGGGTTCAGTTCGGGTGCTGATTGGGCTGGTAGATAGGGGGCGACCGTCGACAGATGTGATGCGAACGGGCTGGGATAACGCCTTGAGTTTTACCCCCAGTTTTTTGGCGTATGAGGAGTCAATGAAGTTACCTGCTGCCCCGGAGTCGATGAACGCAGCACTTCGGACTTGTTTGTGGCCAACCTGGAGGTGTACCTGAACCGTGAGACGGGAGGAGTTGGCGGTGATGGTGGAGAGACGAAGGTGACCCGGCGAGTGTCTCTCCCTTCTCACCGGGCATGTGCGCTTCCCGGTCTGAGGGGGCAGGCTTCCCGGTGGTGTGTGGCTGACCCGCAATAGGTGCAGAGCCCATCGCGGAAGCGTCTCTCCCGTTCTGCAGCGGTCAAGGAGGCGCGTCCTAATTGCATGGGTTCCCCGGCTCCTGTGTCAACCACGGCAGGAGGTGGAGAACCGACATGTCCAGGGGTGGAGTAGGTAACGGAGTCTGCGGGTCGTGGAGCGGTGACGGTGAAGGTAGGTGCAGGCGGCAGGGTGCGAGGGGCTGGTCTCGGACGAGAGAGAAGGCGCTGGTCGATCCGGAGTGCGAGTTGGATCACACCCTCCAAGGTGGCAGGAAGCTCTCGTCCGGCTAGTTCGTCCTTGATCCGAGAAGCCAGACCCTCGTAGTAGGACGTCCGGAGCGCTGCATCGCCCCACGTGGTCTGTACGGCGAGGGTGCGAAACTCAGCTGTGTAGCGGCTCACGGGCGATCCTCCCTGCCTCAGGTGGTAGAGTCTGGTATCGAAGGTGAGTCTGGTATCTGTTCGAAGGTGAGTCTGAGCTGGCGGGTGAACTCATTGTATGAGTGGGCGGTGTCCGTGTCTGCTTGGAGAACTGCCGTGGCCCACTCAGCTGCCTGCCCTTTGAGCAACGAAACGAGTAGTGCAATGCGTAGCCGGTCGGTGGAGTACCTGGTGGAATTGAACTCAAACACCAACTCAAGCGCTGTTAGAAACACACTGCATTTCCCGTCCGTGCCATTCCATTTTTCTGGTAGAGAAAGAAAAACATCAGAAGGGGGGGGAGGGGTGATGATGCGGCGGCGCGGCCTCCGCGGCGTGCGATCAAGCAGTGACGCCATCAACAGCCGCGCGGAGATCCGCATTCTCCCGCCGGAGCTCAGCGACCTCGCGGCGGAGAGAAGCGAGATCCCCGGTTAGCTGATTGATTAGCGCGGCATGCTGATCCACAACGTCGCAAAGACTCGCATAATCCGCTGGGTTCACCGCGGATGGCTCAGTCATTCTGTCAAAGATGAACTAACCTGAGGTGACCAGAAGACGTAGCTTTAGCGGTTAGCCCAATGTAGCGTGGAGGGTAAACCCAAACGCGGAAAGAAGCGAGTAGGCAGGATAACCACGCGATTTAGTCTAAGGACTCTCACAAAATCGGAGCAAGGGAAAAACACAAATTTAACCCCCGTCCTATAAATACACACACAATAGCAAAAGACAGATGAACCAACTGGTGAGTACTCACGGTTTGCTGAAACGACAACGGTAACCGACATGGGCCGAACTCAATGACTGAGCGGTAAGCCATCGTTTGTTTACCTCTTTTATACTTCCTGGTTTGGCGCCTGTCTTACTTCAGGGCCCTAGTGCCGGGCGCAGATTGAGTGTGCATGACACTTGTATGTATTTTATGTATTTCTTAGATAAACGCGGGAAAAACGATAAAAAACCTAAACAACAGTGTGGGACTGATGGTACTTACAGTTAGTTTCCTAGTAACCCAGTGTAAGGATCTACTGTAAACAATGACGGAAACTTCAGAGCACTTTTGAAACTTGAAAGAGCGCTCTTATGTGTTACGTGCAGAGGTGTGGTGCACGTATGTGTGCGCGTGTGTGTAGTGCAAGTATGTGCGCATGCGCGAGGGCGGGTGGCGGCGCGTGTGCGATCTCTCCCGCCCTTCTCTCGCTCTCCTTCTCACAGGAAGCCCCGCCCCGATTGAACGTGCCGTGATGTGCGCCGGGATTGGCTGGCCGTGGATCTGCGCGTCCTCTTAAGCTCGCGGATGCAAGCCGGAAGTGCGCGACTTACGCCTAGTGTATGACTTACATGCTCAGAGTGGTTGATTGTTGGATGGTGGTTGTTTGATTGATTGATTGATTGATTGATTGTTGTTTGATTGATTGATTGTTGTTTGATTGATTGTTTGATTGATTGTTGTTTGATTGATTGATTGATTGTTGTTTGATTGATTGATTGATTGTTTGATTGTTGATTGATTGATTGTTGTTTGATTGATTGATTGTTGTTTGATTGATTGATTGATTGATTGTTGTTTGATTGATTGTTGTTTGACTGATTGATTGTTGTTTGTGCGTTGTTGGTTGTGGAAAGAGAGAGACTGTTGTGTCGCGCCCTGTGCTCTCTCATTTCCTTTTTGTTTTCTTTTTGTTTTGTACGCGTGGATGGAAGTGGTCCTCCCGCGATTGTATATAGTTTTCTTTTTTTTTGTAAATATTGTATATATATTGTTAGTTAATTTTTTTTTTTATATAGTTACAAGGAAGCTGGAGGGGTTGGGCACCATTTTTGTTGTCCCCCGTTTTCTCCTGTGTTTTTTGTTGGAAAGTTAGGGAGTTAGTTTAGTCTTTGTATTTTTGATTTATATTCTTTTGGTAGTTTAGTTATCACTATACTGATACAACAGAGTAAAGGAAATTGTAATAAAGGCGGGAGGAAAGATATCCAAAGTAGATCCTGCTGTTTTCTATTGGTTAGATAAGAAGTCCACTGTGACTGGTGTACTTGCTTGTCATGTAGATGACTTTATTTGGGATGGCACACAAAGCTTCAACTGTAATACCTCTCCTTCGGGCAAAGTTCCAGGAATGACGTGAGGAACATGAGAACTTTTGTTATCTGGGAATTGACTTTGAAACTGTGAACGAAAAGGTGCAAATACATCAGGAAAGCTACATTCAGCGTATGCAGACCATACATTTGGATCCATTTCGATCTGCTGAACAAGACTCACCCCTTACTGAGGAAGAAAGAGACACACTCAGATCCAAGGTGGGTCAAATTCTTTGGGTTGCAAGACAGAGCAGACCAGATGTCATGTTTGATGCAAGCAACTTGGCGTCAAGCATAAAAAATTCAACTGTGCAAACAATTCAGGACCAAATAGAGTTGTGTGCAAACTTAAGTCTAAAAATGTCATTCTGAACTATCAACACCTGGGGAGTGACAATACTCTTAAAATTATTGTATTCAGTGATGCCTCCTTTGGAAATCTTTCAGATGGAGGAACTCAGGGCGGCCATTTAATTGTTCTGATGGGTGAAGATGGAAAGTTCTCCCCTCTTTCTTGGCAGTCAAAAAGAGTCAAGAGGAATGTGCGGAGTACACTTGTAGCGCAGCCACACAAGAGGGACATTTTCAATCACAGGTAATTGGTTGTGGAGCTAATGCTGCTCACCTGTGGCCGAAGGTGTGCCCTAGTGGTTTCGGTTTCCCCTTTGACAGTGTTGGTCACCGGGCAAGTTCCCGCGCGCATGCGCGATCGCGACGCAAGGGAACCCGGAAGTGACGTGGGTCACATGAGCCGGCATAAAGCCGGAACCGGCGTAGAAGCCGGCACGGAGAGATGATGACAGCGCGCTGCATGTTTTTTGAAGCTGAGCGACTGCTTGTGGATTATATACCGATAATTTCATTCAGTACCCAGCTCATTCCGTTTCTCGATCTCCCAGACCTACCATCGTTTTCTGGTGAGATCGAACCATCTCTCCAACTCACCATTTCACCCCAATTGCCGTTTTTTCAGGCTCTGGACTATCATACACTCAGTCACACACCCGCATACATCACACACAAATTATTTATAGCTGTATATATTTTGTATATATTGGTTTGTGGTGCACCTTATTTGTTGGTTTGTTTGTCTTTCTTGTATAATACAGTTTGGATTAGTTTGGTAATTGTTTTTGTGTCGCTTCGTATATTGTCCTGCCGTGGTTGCGCAATACCGGAAGTAGCGTTTAACAGCCCATATTTAGGTTCCCGAATCCGTTTTTTTGTGACCAAGCGGTTAATTAAATCCAAGCGTTACATACTGTAGTGGTGGCCCGTACGTACAGTACGTGGAATCTCTATTTTGGGGTATTTTCCGGTTTTGTGTGGCGTGGCTGAACAAGATGGACGCCGCTAATGCTAAGGCTAATGCTAATGCTAGTAGTGCTGCTAAGGCCGACTTTGTAGTGGCTAATAACATGCTGGTTGATGTAAAGGATGCTTTCGATACGCGCCGTAACCCTACAGCTAAAGTAACTTCATTGATTAGTTCATTATATAGATCTGATAGCCATGATGATGATATTATTGCTCATGTGTCGGATTTGGTGCACACACTACAAACTGAACTTAATCAATGCAAGATGGACATGGTGGCGCTTGCTGATAAAGTGAGCTCCACAGAGCAGGATTTTAGACAATCCACAGACAGCAGTCTCAACCGTGAAATCAGTCTTCGTGACGCAGTGGACACGAGCCTGGAAGGGCTGCAGCGCTACTGCCAGGAGGCTCTCGAAAAAATGGAGAGAGCCATCGTTGACTGTTTTCTACGGCGTGACGTCATCTGGGAAAACCGGATGAAGAGACTGCGTCTCACTGGTACGCCCACCGCCCACAGGTTACAGGCCTGCACCCCTGCATCCCCTCCATCTCCTGCACAACATCTGCCCAGCACTCCAACCACTACAGCGATGGCCAAGGTAAACCCACCAAGCACTCCTAATGGCAACGACGTTCCTCCTGATGTTCCAGCACCCTCCTCGGCTCTGCTCTCCTCCCCACTCTCTTCTTCTTCTCATCATGCTCGACCATCCATCTGCGTGGAGTTCCCAGCCTTCTGTGACGCGTCAGAGACAGCTGAGGTGAGGAACTTCATCGAGCAAGCGGAGAAGTACCTAGAGATCAGACCCCTGACCCGACCAGAGCTGCTGGGAACCCTCGGCACAGTTCTACGAGGGCCTGCGCTGAGTTGGTGGAAGGCGGAGAAGGGCAAGGTGAAGGACTGGCAGTCGTTTAAACAGGCTTTCACTGCGGCTTTTATACTGGATGACGACCTCGACGAAGAGGAAGACAACCTGAGGTCTCCGGTACAGCAGCCAGGGCCACGCCATGGAGACTTCGCCGATGACCACCCCGCCCTCTGTCTCATGGGGAACCCTGATAACTCCGAGGAAGAACCAGTGAGGCGAACCAGGGAGAACATCAACACGAGAGTGGCGATAAGAGGAGCGGCGAGCGCCATGGAAAAACAGGTGGAGAGAGGCGCTAGGGGAGAGAAAGACAGCAAGGACCGCTTTTTTCCGGGTCCAGATGCCATACCCCGAGCACACCCGCCGCCGAAAGGAACTGACACCCCACGTCTACCCACCTCGTCCACTAAAGAGGCCTCCGACCTACCGAGCGACCTGTGTGAGATCATCAAAGCCCAACAGAAGGACCCTACTATTTTAAAGCTGCTCTCCAACGACCATCCAAGGAGCACACCAGATCAGAGGGTCACCTTCGAACGTCATCAGGGCGTGCTGTATCGCCGGGTACCAGTAAGGCACTGGGAGAAAATCCAGCTCGTTGTCCCCCAGTCTCTAATAAAGATTTTTCTTCATTACTACCACAACAATCCACTGGGAGGACACTGGGGACAACTGAAGACCCTGCTGAGGTTACTAGAGGTGGCGTGGTGGCCGACGGTGCGGAAAGACGTCTGGCATTACACTAGAGCTTGCAACGGGTGCCAACGACACAAGACAGGACATCCATCACCACCCCGACAAAGACTTATCATGGAGGAGGGCAAACCAAGAGCAGAACAACATAGATCCAGACAAGCCAGATGTCACAATACCCGGGGGGAAGCAGAGCACTTCCAACCAGGAGAACTGGTTTGGGTCAAAACTCGATCTCTCTCCTCCACAGCCAAGAGAGATTCTGCAAGGCGAGCGCCCCAGTGGGAGGGTCCAGCAGAGATAAAACCCAGAAGAGGACCAATTAAATACACAATGTCTTGGGGCTACCCACAAAAAGCCGATGTGTACAGTGTGGCGAATTTAAAGCGCTGATACGGACGTTCTCCTCAGACGCCGGAAGCTTGGTCTATGTAGGTGTATGCGGTGCGGTCTATGTAGCGCAGCCACACTAGAGGGACACTTTCAACAACAGAGAAATGGTTGTGGAGCTAATGATGCTCACCTGTGGCCGAAGGTGTGCCCTAGCGGTTTCGGTTTCCCCTTTGACAGTGTTGGTCACCGGGCAAGTTCGCATGCGCGATCGCGACGCAAGGGAACCCGGAAGTGACGTGGGTCACATGAGCCGGCATCAAGCCGGAACCGGCGTAGAAGCCGGCACGGAGAGATGATGACAGCGCGCTGCATGTTTTTTGAAGCTGAGCGACTGCTTGTGGATTATATACCGATAATTTCATTCAGTACCCAGCTCATTCCGTTTCTCGATCTCCCAGACCTACCATCGTTTTCTGGTGAGATCGAACCATCTCTCCAACTCACCATTTCACCCCAATTGCCGTTTTTTCTGACTCTGGACTATCATACACTCAGTCACAAACCCGCATACATCACACACACATTATTTATAGTTGTATATATTTTGTATATATTGGTTTGTGGTGCACCTTGTTTGTTGGTTTGTTTGTCTGTCTTGTATAATACACTTTTGGATTAGTTTGGTAATTGTTTTTGTGTCGCGTCGTACTGTATATTGTCCTGCCGTGGTTGCGCAATACCGGAAGTAGCGTTTAACAGCCCATATTTAGGTTCCCGAATCCGTTTTTTTGTGACCAAGCGGTTAATTAAATCCAAGCGTTACACACTTGCTGGAGAAACGCTGGCAATGTCTGATGGCATTGATAATGCCATATTTCTGACTACACTGTTTTCTGAACTGACCACTGGTGATGCTAACGATACACCACCAATAATACTGTATGTGTCACGGACAATCATTCACTTGTTGATGCACTAAAGTCTACAAAATAAGTTGCTGAAAAACGACTACGTCTGGAAATAAGCAGCATCAAAGAGCTTACCCAAGCACAAAAGAGTGAGCGCGTGTTGTGGTACAACACAAAAGAACAACTCGCGGGACTGCCTTACGAAAAAGGGTGCTTCAACTCTGCAGTTACTTAAAGCACTTAGTTTGGGACAATGGACACTTGAATAAAATATGCACACATTTAAGCACTTTCACAAAAAAAAAAAAATATATATATATATATATATATATTCATTCATTCATTTTCTATACCGCTTAATCCTGTGTTCAGGGTCGCGGGGGACCTGGAGCCTATCGCAGGAGACTTCGGGCACTAGGCGGGGTACACCCTGGACAGGGTGCCAATCCATCGCAGGGCACACACACATACACACACTCACACACCCAATCACACACTACGGGCAATTTGGGAACGCCAATTAGCCTAACCTGCATATCTTTGGACTGTGGGAGGAAACCGGAGTACCCGGAGGAAACCCACCAAGCACGGGGAGAACATGCAAACTCCATGCACACAGAGACGGGAATCGAGCCTGGCCGGGGAATCGAACCCAGACCCTGGAGGTGCAAGGCGACAGTGCTAACCACTACACCACCGCGCCTTATATATATATATATATATATATATATTGTTATTGGTTTCTTGTTCAAAAGAGTAGTTGTCCATTTGAATGTTCTGGATTAAAAAAAAAAAATAAAAGTGCTGGTCCATCACTAGTTGTTCCAGTATTGGCTGCATGTGTGAGAGCTATTTTAATCTGGGCGAGGATACTACAAGTAATCTGTGTTGGTGCAGCCTCACTTTTCGTGGCAGGGTGGGTTTTATTGAAAGGGTACGGGCAAGTACTATACCTGAGGGGTATTTTAAGATAATTTTTTTGTGTTTTTGTCAAAATGGGATTTTGACTTTTATGGGTGGGGGTGTTACGTGCAGAGGTGTGGTGAACGTATGTGCGCATGCGCGACGGCGGGTGGTGGCGCGTGCGCGATCTCCCCCCCCCCCCTTTTTTTTTTCTCTCTCTCACTCTCCTTCTCACAGGAAGCCCCGCACCGATTGAACGTGCCGTGACGTGGGCCGGGATTGGCTGGCCGTGGATCTGCGCGTCCTCTTAAGCTCGCGGATGCAAGCCGGAAGTGCGCGACTTACGACTAGTGTATGACTTACGTGCTCAGAGTGGTTGATTGTTGAATTGCCTGTTTGGTTGATTGTTGGATGGTGATTGTTTGATTGATTGATTGATTGATTGATTGATTAATTGTTGTTTGATTGATTGATTGATTGATTGTTGATTGATTGATTGTTTGATTGTTTGATTGATTGATTGTTGTGTGTGTGTTGTTGGTTGTGGAAAGAGAGAGACTGTTGTGTCGCGCCCTGTGCTCTCTCATTTCCTTTTTGTTTTCTTTTTGTTTTGTACGCGTGGATGGAAGTGGTCCTCCTGCGATTGTATATAGTTTTCTTTTTTTTTTGTAAATATTGTATATATATTGTTAGTTCTTTTTTTTCTTTGTATATAGTTACAAGGAAGCTGGAGGGGTTGGGTGCCATTTTTGTTGCCCCCCGTTTTCTCCTGTGTTTTTGTTGGATAGTTAGGGAGTTAGTTTAGTCTTTGTATTTTTGATTTATATTCTTTTGGTAGTTTAGTTCACTTTAATGGAGGAGATAGGGGTGGGGTTTTGTTTATTGTTTTGGCCTTGGCCCAACCCTGAAGCCCAGAGCTTCCTGTGTGTGTGTGTGTGTGTGTGTGTGTGTGTGTGTATAAAAATAAAAACCACGCATTGGTACTTTGGTTGCCAAGTTTATTTATTTATTTATTTATTATTTTCTTTGTTGCGTCCCTGGACCCTAGACCGCGGGTCCTAACATATGCCAAATGACGAAATGTAAATGTAGAACTGAGCCAGGACACATCTGTTTACAGATGTTTGGGAAAGGTCTGAGCCAGATCATTAGATTATCTATCAGGGGTCAATGAATCTTTCCATCACAACAGAGATTCCCTCTTCTTCTCTTACTGTATGCTGTGTGTCAGTGTGGACTGTAAATCAGAGCAACGTTTTCAGTGTGTGATCAGACAGATCGATCAGCCTTTGTGTCATGAGAAAGATTCGCTTTAGCGTTCACCCGGCGGTACGTCAATGTTTTCAGACATGACAAAGATTCTCTCGTCTGTCATTTATTAAACTGACGTTTAAATCCGTGAATCATTCGGTCATGGCTGAGGTTTGTTTTTGTCCCATTCATAAATCATTGTTTAATTCTGTGACACCTGTTTGTGTCGATAAATCATTTTTCACGACCAGGACTTTTTCCTTTCGATCTCAGCAGGTCATTTTTTTAATCAGTAAAGTTTTTGTCATGACCTCCGCTTTCACTCAGTCGGCTGTTTGTCTGAATCAGTGTCTAGGAGTTCCTCGTCTCTTATTCCTCGTGTCTGGAAGTCATCATCATTTTGTCACTAAAATGAAGTCAGTGACTAAAATGTTATTTTTTTCTCTCTCGTTCCTGAGGATCAGGATCCAAACCAGTGACACTTACAGATATTACAGAGCGTCACGCCTCTTTCAATCATTTGGTTCGATACTCGCTCTCCTGTTGTTCAGTAGGTCAGTGTTCGTCTTCATGAATCTCGTCCTCGTCATCCTCTTCTTTCTTATTCACTTCCTGTCTGAGACACTCCCCTTCCACGTTTATCGCTCGCGTTTCTGAAAAAGCATGACGCCACACTGTAATATTTTTACATTTTTATTTTGTGCTGTTCAGAAAAAGAGCTCCAGTAAAGATGATTCACGCAAAAAAACACAACATGACACAGACACACTGCGTTTAATAATAAAAATGAAGATTACATCATGAACAGTGCAGAACAGATTCTCTTTGAGCAACGCTATCGTTCGGGAGTGTGTTTATAAAGATTAAGCAGGCTAGGAGAAGCGAGAAGATACACAACAATGGAATAAAAACGTCTGGCTTTCAGAAACATAAGCAGCATTTTTACTTTCAAAGACCAAAAAATTATTTCCAGCGTAAATATTTGCAGGTGCATTAATCACATTTACATTAATCACAAGCCAGAGTGGATATTGTGTCTGTGTTTAAATCCCCACCATACTTTAATTAGCTTTAATAATAACCTTTATTCTTTACTACTAACTTAATTTTAATAAAAAATTTACTTTAATAACCATTATAATGATTATAATGATTAACTGTAGTTCTGGTCATTACCATAACCATAATAAATGTTTTTTTTTTCATATGTTCTTATAGTGATGACAAACTCATCAGGCCTATAGATGTGAAGGAGGAACATTTATACTCTCTCTCTCTCTCTCTCTCTCTCGCTCGTATACTGTATGTGTGCATGGAGTTTGCATGTTCTCCACGTGCTTGGTGGGTTTCCTCCGGATACTCTGGTTTCCTCCCACAGTCAAAGACATACAGGTTAGGCTAACTAGCGTTCGCAAATCCTGCGGTGTGTGAATGTGTGTGTAAATGTTGACTGGAGGTCCTACCACGGTCATAATAGTAGTACAGTAGTGCAGTAGTACAGTAGTTGGAGTCCAGAGGTTCCTACATGGATGATGGATGGAATCGAAAATATCACAGTGACATCAAGTGACCTCCATTTTCTAGACGCAGTAAGACATACTGTAATGGTCAGAGAGAATTCATGTCCATCTCATATAAACATGTGTTGTCTGGGGATCTGAGGCTACAGTTACTGATAACATGAATGATGTCACAAGAGACTTATAATGGGTACTAATGGTATCTTTTCCTAAAATGTTTATCATTATTATTATTATTATTATTATTATTATTATATATTATATAATAACAATATATATATATATATATATATATATATATATATATATATATATATATTATATAATAATAATAATAATAATAATAATAATAATAGCAATGGGAACACTTATTATTATTATATGTTAAACCTTTACAGATTTTTTATTTATTTATACAAAAATATATTATATTATATATTATATAATATTATTATTATTCATTCATTCATTCATTCATCTTCTATACCGCTTAATCCTGTGTTCAGGGTCGCGGGGGACCTGGAGCCTATCCCAGGAGACTTCGGGCACTAGGCGGGGTACACCCTGGACAGCGTGCCAATCCATCGCAGGGCACACACACATACACACACACACACACACACACACACAGAGTACATTACGGGCAATTTGGGAACGCCAATTAGCCTAACCTGCATATCTTTGGACTGTGGGAGGAAACCGGAGTACCCGGAGGAAACCCACCAAGCACGGGGAGAACATGCAAACTCCATGCACACAGAGACGGGAATCGAGCCTGGCCGGGGAATCGAACCCAGACCCTGGAGGTGCAAGGCGACAGTGCTAACCACTACACCACCGTGCCGCCCAAAATTATTACATTATATTATATTATTATATTATAGAAAATATATAGCAAATTCTACACTTTTTGCAGTTTTTTATTTATTTATTTTTTCAGTCTTTTATTATTCAAAAAATCTTCGAGAACCATGATATGATTTTTTTTTATATATATCGTCAGTCTCTGCTGTGGTTATTAAACCAGCTGCATTTATAACATATCAAATGCCTAAAGTAGTCTTGGACCTAAAATGTACACACACACACACACACACACACACACACACACACACAAAGTAAAATAGGACATCATCAGTAGTCCACATCAGTGATCTAAAAACAGAGGCTGTGTTTGACTGAGTAAAAAGATTTTTTTAAGGTAAGAACCATTAAGGAGCCGATTAAGGAACCGATTCCCACTTAATCAGACGGATCAAATAACCTTCACATCATCGGAATTTTTAACTGACTGTCTCATGATAACTTTGAGAAATGAACGCCATCAGACATAAAAGAGCGATACTTAGCTTTTACAACAGACATGAAATAAAAGCAGGCATTATTATACAATCCAGTGCAAATCACCGTCAATCAATTAGAACCCAACCTACAGTGATTCATTAGAACCCAACCTACAGTGATTCATTAGAACCCAACCTACAGTGATTCATTGACATTACATCATTCGGCAGACGCCCGGATCCAGAGTGACTTACATTTTTATCTCATTATAAATCTGAGCAGTTGAGGGTTAAGGGCTTCGCTCAAACGCCCCACAGCAACAACTTGGTGGTCGCGGGATTTGAACCTGGAACCTTCCAAACTGTAGTCCAATGCTTTAACCACTGAGTGACCCCTGACCTTTAGATTCAGTCCTCAATAAGCTCCAGTGTGTTTGTGGGTCTGAACGTCATTTTGTGTTTCTTCCAGTTTTCACCCCCCAAAAAAAGCAATCAGTTCAAATCAGTTCAAAGTTCGCTCGCGTTAAAAACATTTCAGATATTAAGATGAGATTTATTTTCAGTAGATGAACCAGAAGAACATGTTATGAAATGCATTGTCGGTGATCAAATGATTCTCAGTACTGACCAAGTTGATATTCTGTCTCTATCCTTTAAAATAATAATAAAATGATTTGATTTATAGACCCTTCATTTCTTTACAAGTGGCCAAAGTAAAACTACAGAGGATCAAATAATAATTGTTTCCCACTGTACTGTATATTAATGCAAGACAATACAGGTTTTGTATATTGAAATTGTATTTAGAGCAAATATTCGATTAAATCCTAGTAATAAAATGTCCCTTTTTATCCTAAATTACTAAATAAGTGTGAGAATGTCAGCAATCAACTGGTGAAGATGAAAATGGTGTTATTCATTCATTCATTCATTCATCTTCTATACCGCTTAATCCTGTGTTCAGGGTCGCGGGGGACCTGGAGACTCAGGGCACTAGACGGGGTACACCCTGAACAGGGTGCCAATCCATCGCAGGGCACACACACATACACACACTCACACACCCAATCACACACTACAGGCAATTTGGGAACACCAATTAGCCTAACCTGCATATCTTTGGATTGTGGGAGGAAACCGGAGTACCCGGAGGAAACCCACCAAGCACGGGGAGAACATGCAAACTCCATGCACACAGAGACGGGAATCGAGCCCAGACCCTGGAGGTGCAAGGCTGTCGCTGAAAATGGTGTTAATAATAAATAAAAAAAATTCCACCCCAGCTCACCCTGTAGTGTCTCACTTTACAGCTAAGAGCACAATAACATTTGCGTCCAGCGCTGCATCACTAAATCTTCAATCGACCGATTGGGGTTAAGCCTTCTGCACGAGTCTCTGCTACAAAAACATCCTTGGAATCTGGTACTCCAGTTCAGTTCGCCCCTTCCGACGCAAGCACCACCCAAGCAGACAACGTTAAACATGGGCTTTGGTTCTGTAGACGTTCATGCCCAGGTATGATTTGTCCCTGAAAGCTCTCATCTTGGAGATGTTAAGAGATCATCATGCTTGAGTCGACGTATCCGTTGCTTCCCGGCAAAATGCACGGCGAGGACAGGAGTGTGTTGGATTTACACGTCTGATGGTCCTCCTGCTGAAGTGTGTGGCATTGGAGATCCCCGGAACACTGCGGAACGCTTCTCAGGTCCCTCTGCAGCAGCAGCAGATTGTCTGAGATCACATCTTGCACCTTGCTGTAATTCTCCCCGGGTGAAGAGTCTGAAAGATCCTGGCTTCGCTCCTCGTGGTCTGAGAGCGGTTGGACATGGAGGACGTTTTCCTGATCTACCGTCTGCACCTCTACGTAGTCCGTGCATTGGGCACCGTTGGGCTGGGGCTCGACGGCGTCCATGATGCCGGGATGAGTATAGTCACGGTCTCGAGGTTTGTTCAGAAGCTCTCCGAGCTGATTTTCGGGAATTCTGCTGATTTGCACCGATAAGGAGATGCAGGAAATCTCAGAAACGTTGTGATAGGTGGATTTGGTGTCCTGTGGCTGCTGTGGATGGACCTGTTGATAATAGCGGTGCTCAGGGTGGAGCTGATGTGTCGAGAATATGTTATTCCACGTCCAGGCTTTTCCTTCTTCTCGGACCGGAGATCCAGGTTCTATGGAAACCCAGCCGCCCTGCTTGGCTCCGCCCTGCTTGGCTCCGCCCTCATTCCTTCCACCTGCACTTTTGTCCATCAGCAGGGTTCGGCTGTCGCAGCTTCCCCGGCCCGAATCGCTGTCGGATGAGGTGCTTGTGGACTTCGCTGATGCCACGAGCGGCTGTTTGGAGTCCAAAATTAGGTCTTGTGATCCATAATCATCGCAAACCTCCAGATAATCGACTAGCAGCTCCTCGTAGTTGGTTGGCGGGAAACTGTGGATCACCAGCGCGTTATATATTTCCTCTGATTTCCCACTCTGTCATGAGGAAAGGTAGAGTAAGGATTAATAAGTAACCTGTGTAGCTGTTCAGCAAAATTTCGTAAAACCATGTACGTCAGTAATCAGCCAATAGTAATGACAATGACGTGTATGTTGGTAATTAGTGAACGCCAAGATTAAGATCTCACACACACACACACACACACACACACACACACACACACACACACACACACACACACACACACACTGTTCATTCAGTGGCGCCATCCATTCTCTATATAGCGTGTTTTCTGTGTAGGGTCGTGTGGGTAGGTTAGGGTTCATCCAGGATGGGGTGCCAACCCATTGCATAGCGCAATTCTGGAAGCCTACATCCATGATGCATGTGTATCTGATTCCATAGCAGACCACGCACAGACCCTAGTGTACTCGTACTATTGGTAAAAGAAAATGCTGAAAACCATCTTTGATAAAAAGCTAAATAAAGGGACAATAAGGCAAACCCCAGGGCTGGAGAGATCTGTTTCAAAACAGCTACAAATAAAGTCTTTTTGTCTGTGATCATCTTGAAAGCAGTGATGTAGATGCTGGAGGTGTATAATGGAACCATCGGCCAGCGTGAAGCCAAATAATCTGTCCAGCACACGGGCCAAGTTTAGGAAGCGAGTAAACATCGTTGAGAAAAGGAACAGCGTGGGGTGATTGACTTCTGAAAGTTGATAATAGCTTTAGATCTAATCTGGGATTGAGACATCATCAGGGATTTATTCCGACTGAGTAATCTGATAGGTTGAGACCCATTTCATAATAGCGCATAACAGCACTGTGAGGTGTAACTGTATGTATGAGTGGGCGTGTTCCAGGTGTTGTCCAGTGGTTAATGCCACTAACTGTGTGTCTCAGCGTGGGTGAGAGTAGGTCTGTACGGTCCGCAGTACTGAGGAGAGAACAGCTGCCTGACAAAACCCACATTCACACCCAGAGTCACAGCAGCACTTTCAGTAAGAACACACACCTGATAACGTTATGTAACGTCTTAAACAACACGCCGTCTCTGCACTAATCACTTCTAAGTCGTTCTGAATCGCCTCTGAACCTGGATGTCGTTCTGTTCACAGCTAACTATCTAAAGCTTATCTAGCTTCTAACACAAGGGCGAATCCCAAATCCCTCTCTAACCCCTGATTAAGGGCACTACATGGTGTGTGGAACAATATTTACATTTATGGCATTTAGCAGACGCCCTTATCCAGGTATCTCATTATACATCTGAGCAGTTGAGGGTTAAGGGCCGCGCTGAAGATGAGCAACTTGAAGGTAGTTTTTGGAGTTCGTAGGGAGGTTGCACGGGGCAGTACCTACATAGTGCACTAGTGTTTTATTGAACATTTTTGGGATTCGACTCCGGAACCCGGAATTCAACTGATCTGATATTCTAAAGTGGAATAAGTGGAAATATGAAGTAAATCTGGAAAGTTTCTCAGGACTGTCCACCACCTCCATGGTGCATTCTGATATTCAGTACAACGGCACTTCGTCTTCTGTCATATAGCTGAAGTAAAGTACATTCTCAGTCTGTTGTAGCATTTTGACCTAATTAGCATTCTCTCCCAGCATGCTCACTTAAATACTTGCATATAAAAAGATTTCATAAATACTGTATATACTGTAATAATGCTGTAAAATACAGACATCAAAAAAATATCTATACATGTGAAACTTCTGAATGTCTGATCAGCGTCTAAATGAGTTAATGAGAAAAGTTGCATGTGCAGCAATCAGCTCACTTTGTTTTTGTTATTGTTTCCGAGTTACATCGTGAAGTGTTTGTTAACGAGCTGATTAATGAAACAAATTAACAGATCAAAGACTCAACAGGACAATTAATCAGAAGAACAATGGATTACTGTATTACTTTTCACACAGACTTTCTGTATATCCCCCTGTGTGCATGTGTGTGTGTGTGTGTGTGTGTGTACATGTGTGTGTGTTTGTGTTAATTACTTTGAGCAGCTGTTTATCAAATCCTTTGATCTTGGGTCCGGGAACAGGAGGCAGCAGACAGTGTTTTACACTAAACACAAGATTAATACAAAAAATAAATCAGAGTTTAACACAAAAATAAATCTGGGTTCGAGGCCACGCCTCTTCACTGCGACTACACACACACACACACACACACACACACACACGTAATTAACGAGGCGTCTCAGACTCACCTGTTCCTTTTAAGGCTCACGGTCCAGATGAGGATGAGGAGGGCGAAGACTGAGAAAACCGCCACCAGGATCCACACCGAGCGCTCGTGGTCCAGGACTGTGAACAGGAAATCAAATCCTGATGTGAAAAATACCATTCACATAATAATAATAATAATAATAATAATAATAATAAATAAATATTATTTTGTTTATATCTTCATATCTTTTTACTTTATTAATTATTTTATTTATTGAATTTCTTTTTTAAATATTTAATATTTTATTGTATATTGTTGAATTTGTTGTTTACAATCGTCCAAAACATGGTATCGGTGCTGAAAAGTGTCTTTAAAGTGAATTTTCCGATACAATCATATAAACACTATTTCTCATAATACTTAATACTTCTGATCTCCCGATCCATGTTTAATCTATTTGTAAATATGCACACACATTTATATTTTTATCAGATGAAAAGAAACACATAAAAAGATAAAAATAAAAAACACACACATTCGCTAACTCCAATTTCATGCCGTTTTGTTGTAGTCGTGTCCGTAACTTTATTTAAAAATACAAATGATCTTAACTGTCATTGGGATGAAACCTGGCCACTTTAGATTTCACATGGAAAGTCGTGTTATTAATCCAGACTGATATCTTTCAGTTCGCTGCTGCTTGTGTAAATTAATTCTTTTAACACAAGCTGCGACAGAAACGTTCATTTTCATCCTATTATGGTATCAGTGTGGCGTTTTGCAGACGACGTTGTGCAGGTGCAGAGTGACATCATCAGATTTCTCAGGAAGCGATGAGTGAAAATAAACAATAAACCTTGATTTTACAAAACTAAATGTCAGATCAGATCAGATGTCGTCTTTATAAAATCGAACCATCTGCTGCCGGGGATCAGGAGGCGAAGGGGCGAGGGGGTGACGGGGCGAGGGGGGGCGAGGGGGGGTGACGGGGCGAGGGCGCGACAGTGTGCATGGGGAATGTAAATGTTGCTCTTTATGTCCACGGGGAAATAAGAGATGATGATTTCGACATGATTGCAGTAGAAGAGTTAATCACGCCAGTCTCGTTCGTTTGTTCGGTCGGTTCATGTTCTGTACTGATGTACATGTAATACAACATTATACTACTGTAGTGTTTGTATTAGACTTTCAAGTAAAAGGCGACTTTGGCTCTGAACAACTTGTTTCTGTAGCTCAGTCTGGATAAGAAATCCTGCATTGATGCTCGAAATGTAATTTTTCTTGTATTTGTTTTTAAAAATGTACATGAGAAAAATAAATCACACACACACAAAAATAAAGAAACATAGATCTGTGCCGGCAACACAGCTGGCTTGAATAACGTCAATGCTAATGATGTTACGAACGAGTTAATGTGCTTTAAACTATTTAAAAATTTTTTTTTTACTTATATGCCAGCCTTGCCGGTGTGTGTTAACGGGGAGCCTTAAAACTTACACAAACTGTGTATTTGGGTTTTCAGGTTATGTCAGGGAGAACAACAGTTATTATTAATCTTCTGTATTACTGTACATCTTATCAATACCGGAATATTGGAATGACGCTGCAAAAATGCAGAACATTTAAAAATGTGCATATTATTATTATTATTATTATTATTGTTGCTGTTGTTATTATTATTTGTTTTATTGGTCATGAAAACAACCAGAAACACAAGTGATCATGTGGATCTGCACTATTTTTTTGCTCTTTGCATATTTTAAACATTTTTATATTTTTTGCTTAGTCATGTTTGTATAGTCGATTAAAATGAAATAAAATTCAGGTCATGTTGCCAACAACACGTTATGCAAAAAAATAAAATAAAATGATGGTAACTCTATACCGCACAATCCTGAGCCCTGTATGCTGATGTTTATTATTTTTTTTAATGAAAAAAAAAAAAAGCTAATGCTATTAGATTGCTTTTAGGAGCTACAGTGGTATGTGATGCTAATGACATTAACAGAGCTGAGGACGTCTTCTTACACTCGGGCATCTGGACGTACACAGGCCTCGTCCACTTGCTCCAGAACCCGTGGTTCGGTTTACAGCGAACCTGCACCATGTACTCTTTACCCGAAAGCAGGCTGAAGACGTTGTAGTATTTCTGCATGCCAGCGTCGTACTCCTGAACACACACACACACACACACACACACACAATGATTGTAAAAGAACATCTCAGCCAAAACATACATAGACACTACAGTATCATGTTCTTTTGAATGAAATCGATCAACTTTACAGGAGCTGTAATGCTAACGTCGCTAAGTAGCGGACGCCTGTAGCCTTCAGGTTAGCATCCTGTACAGACTTCTCTAAAAGCAGCTGAGGTTTGAGAAGTGCACGGATACACGTCGTGCTGTTGTATGAAAATAATCATCAACAGGCTGGAACACGGAGTTACCGCTTCAGATAGCAGCTTTATTTCTTTCTAGTGATGGGTCATTCCAGTCTGAATCGTACATTTTTTTCACATGACTCCACATAGACGCTATGCAGTGCAACAGATTCTAAAGAACAAACGACTCGGACTAGAAGACTCATGAGAAGAACCACTCTATTCTGTTTCCTGTGTAATGCACTGCATAGTGTCTATAGGAGTCACATGACAAAAGAATGAACGACTCCGACCAGAAGATACGAGAGGTGAGCTGCTCATTCTGTTTATTATAATATGTCCTTAGAAGGAAATGAACTAAATGACTCAATAAAAGATTCGTTCATTTTGATGAACGAGATTCAAAGAACCGAGTCACTGAAATGATTCAAACTTCCCATCACTAATTCATTCCCCTTAGACCTCACCATTGTGAAACAATTAACAATATGTATTCCTTAATGACAGAATGAGGTGGTGAACTTATTATCTACTTATGGCCACACACACACACACACACACACACACACACACCTCCCAGGTGTCGCCTTTGCCCTGTTTGACGCGGAGCTGGTAGATGAGCGTGATCCAGCCGGAGCGAGTGTCTGCAGATTGCGGCTTCTCCCACGTCACACGCAGGAACGGAGCTTTAAATTCACCATCGTCCATCACCTCCACCATCACACTCTCCGGGGTGTTGGGCTGAACTGCGGAGAGAGAGAGAGAGATAAAGGTTAAGTTAATCATAAAAAGAAGAATGAAAAAAATTTAACTTAACTAAAAAAAATTAGACTTATAAAACTGAACTGAGAATTTACAAGACTGTGCAAAATTTTTGACACCCCTCATTTCTTAATTTTTTGTTTACAAAGAGCCAGACGTCCTTGTATTTTTATAGTGGTCGTGAGGAATAGTTCTCCAGGCTTCATGAAGGACTTTGTCAGTTCTTAAGTTTTTGTCTCTCATTCTCAGTCCAGAAAATGAAACAGGTGCAGATGATCAGGCGGTGATTAGTTTACTGCTGATGCTGAATGTTGAGTGGTTGGAACAGACGAGAGGGGAAATGAGGTCGCTTCTGAGGCTGTTACATAAACAACCCATTTTATAAATTGTATCTTTGGTACTTTGCTGCTTGTCGGAGTAAAACGTTTGTTCCTGTTGCTTTAATCATTGCATCATGTCGTGTTGTTGCCCATGATTGCACATTTGCACTTTACGCGTTCTTTTGCTGTCTTTTCTAAGTAGTTTTGTTAATTTATGGTGTTTATTTGTTGTATTAACTAGTCAGCTAATTAAGCGTCTTATTTAGTTTTGTTAATTTATGTTGTACAGCATGCGCAGAAAGTCTCTCCGCAGCCGCCGTGTAGAGTAGTAGCAGTATTAGTAGTGCATTTACGCAACCTTGTTTGTCGTCATCAGTCTGTCGTACATATCCGCGGAGTGCTTTGCTTAATGCCAGCCGTGTATTTTTGTGTGGAAATGTTCACCATCGAAAACGTGTTTTTCTAGTGGAGCACGTTTTTGAAGCCGGCGGTAAACACATGGATTTATTTCATGGAAAATTTCAAGCAGTTTTTCTGGAGACAGGAATACCACATCGCGATACTGTGTGAGATTTAATAAATAAATAAATACACGAGAGAGAGAGAATAATAATGAGTTTCATTAAACGCTCACGTTCGTAAGTCGGATTTGTTCTTAAGTCAGACAAAGTGAGTCTTATACGCCTTTGACATGAATATACAGTGTAAAGCATACCAATCCACTGGACTACATCTCTGTCCCATTACCCCACACTGCCATCATGTGGCCAAAAACTGTAACCACGCCTAAGGAAATGAATCTCACGAGAGGAATCGTCTCGGGTTACTTTGCAGTAACGCTGTTCCCTGAGAGGCGGGAACGAGATGCTGCGTTAGAACGCTTATGGAAACTATCTTGTCGCATTGCCGGCCATGAAGCATGTGTGGAAAAACGTCATTATCTGGCTATATATAACCTCAGTCAGGTGACGTCATCTGATTAGATCAGGTGGAGGTTATAAATACCGGAAAGCCGGCAACAAAACCTCAGATTATTTGTCTGAATGGACGTCCGGTCACATGGTGGTGCGGCGTTCGGACGCAGCATCTCGTTCCCGCCTCTCAGAGAATAGGGTTACTGCAAAGTAACCCGAGACGTTCCCTTTTCGAGGCTTCACTCAATGCTGCGTTAGAACGCTTATGGGAACGAGAATACCAACGCCGCCGCACCACAGGTGTCTGGACCCCAAGGTTGTGTAGCGTGTGCGCACAAGACCGAGAAGGTCTCAGATTCATGTCCGGGAAGCTGACCGAGGACTCGTGAGCCCGGAGTGGCATGGACATCCAGACTATAAAATCTTATAAAATGTGTGCGGAGAGGACCAACCCGCTGCGTCACACACTTGTTGCAGGGGAGTACCTCTTTCAAGAGCAATAGATGAGGCGACCCCTCTGGTTGAATGAGCCCTGACTCCTAGGGGTGAAGTGAGTCCACGCGCCTCGTAGGAGAGGGCAATAGCATCTCTCACCCAGTGTGACAGAGTATGTGTGGTGGTGGCTGCCCCCCGGTTGCGGCCTCCATAACATATAAAGAGTTGCTCTGACTTACGCCACTGGCTGGTGCGGTGGACATAAACCTGAAGAGCACGTACTGGGCACAGTAGGTGAAGTTTCTCCTGCTCCGGATCCGCAAAAGGCGGAGGACAGAAGGCTTCCAGGACGACAGGGTACATGGTTGAGAAAGGAACTTTCGGTAGATAGTTTGGGTGAGGATGCAGAATGGCCTTGACTAGCCCAGGGGCAAAGTCCAGGCAAGATGGGGAGACTGACAATGCACGCAGGTCTCCGATCCTCTTTAGAGAGGTGATGGCCATAAGAAGAACCATCTTGAGTGTCAGAAGCTTGTCGGGCGCTGACTCTAGCGGTTCAAAAGGAGTGTCGATCAGACCTTCGAGCACGATAGATAAATCCCAAGAGGGAGCCGTGACTCTAGTGGGTGGCCTCAACCATTTAGCTCCACGAATGAAACGGGCAACTATAGGGTGATTTCCTACAGTAACCCCTTCAGACAGGACGTGGCAGGCTGAAATAGCGGCCACGTACGTTCTGAGGGTACTAGGGCACAAGCCCGAGGACAATTTCTCTTGCAGGAATTCCAGCACTGAAACAATTTGGCAGTGAACTGGGTCCACCTGCTTTGCCATGCACCAGCTCTCGAATACCTTCCATTTGAAGGCATAAATCCCTCTAGTGGAGGGAGCCCTAGCACTTAGGATGGTGTCAATTACGCCGGCTGAAAGGCCGGCTTGGCTCAATTGGTCCCGTTCAGGGGCCAAGCGTGAAGGTTCCAGAGCTCGGGCCGGGGATGAAATATTGTCCCCTGCGCCTGAGATAGAAGATCCCTCCTCACTGGAATCATCCAAGGTGAGCCGTCGAGGAGTGATATTATTTCTGAGAACCATACTCGGGCCGGCCAACGGGGCGCTATCAATAAGAGGCGCAAACCGTGTTGACGGACCCTCGCCAGGACTCCCGGGAGCAGAGCTATCGGAGGGTACGCATAGAGGCGTAAATTGGGCCATGTATGGGCCATTGCGTCCAGACCCAGGGGAGCTGGATGAGTCAGAGAGTAGTAGAGGGGACATTGTGCAGTCTCCTGTGAGGCAAAGAGGTCCACCTCTGCTGTAAAGAATCTCTCCCAGATTCGAGCGACTACTTCGGGGTGGAGTTTCCATTCCCCGTGATTCACAGCTTGTCTGGACAGAAAGTCTGCTCCCACATTCCTGTACCCTGGAATGTGAATCGCCCTGAGGGACAGGAACTTGTCCTGAGCCCAGAGCAGAACCTGATGTGCTAGCTGGTTCAAGCGTCGTGAACGCAGGCCGCCCTGGCGATTTATGTAGGAGACTACCGATGTGCTGTCCACCCGCATTAGGACATGGTAGCCTCTCAGCTGCTGGAGGAAATGCTGTAGAGCTAAAAATAGAGCCATCATTTCGAGGCAATTGATGTGCCATGCGAAAAGGTGGCCTCTCCAGACCCCTTGGGCTGGACGGCCATCCAAGACCGCTCCCCAGCCAGTAAGGGAAGCGTCTGTCGTTAGCATTTTGCGATGACAAGACGGACCTAGAGTGGGACCCAAGGCGAGAAACCGGGGTCTGAACCACATAGAAAGGGTACGAAGTCCTTTGCGCGTAACCCTTATCCGCCTTCGGGGATTTGTTCTCGTGTGAACTCCCCTGGCTCTTAACCACAGCTGAAACGCTCTCATGTGCAGGAGACCCAAGGGTATCACCATGGACGCAGCTGCCATGAGGCCTTAACATTTTTGTAAGTGATGTACAGTCACTTCTTGGTCCAGCCTGATTTCCTTCAGAGCATTGTTTATGGATTCGACGCGAGCAGGAGACAGATGTGCCTGCATAGCGATCGAATTCCACCTGACGCCCAAGTAGGTTGTCACTTGTGCTGGAAAGAGAACGTTTTTCGTGGCGTTGAGTCTCAATCCCAGCGAGTGAAGATGAGCTAGGACGACATCCCGGTGTCGAAGTGCTAGCTGCTGAGACTGGGCCAGGATTAGCCAGTCGTCTATGTAATTCAGAATGTGGATGCCCTGGAGTCTCAAAGGAGCCAGAACTGCATTCATGCATTTTGTATATGTGCGGGGTGATAAGGCTAGACCGAATGGAAGAACCCGAAATTGGTAGGCTTTTCCCCCAAAAGCGAACCTCAGGAACTTCCTGTGCTGTGGCAAAATTTCTATGTGGAAATATGCGTCCTTTAAATCTACTGTCACAAACCAATCCTGTGGTTGGATTTGTGAAACAATAGTCTTTATGGTCAACATTTTGAAGTTGCATTTTTTGAGATAGCGGTTCAAACCGCGAAGATCCAGAATTGGACGCAGACCCCCGTCCTTTTTGGGGACCAGGAAGTACCGACTGTAGTAACCTGACTCCATATCTGGAGGAGAAACCTGTTCTATGGCTCCCTTCTGCAGTAATTTCTGGAGTTGGAAATGCGCCCTTTCCGGTATCACGGAAGTGGAGACCACGGCGTTGAAACGCGGAGGGCGATATGCAAACTGGATCCTGTATCCTTTCTCTACAGTCTTTAAGACCCAGGGGGATATGGCTGGCAGTAGCTTCCATGCTGCCAGCTTCTCCGAAAGGGGTGCAAGTACTTCTACTGGGCTGGGGGGTGTTAGTGGTTCAGTGTCCTGGAATATAGCAGGATGCGACCGAAGGACTACCGTGTCGGAGACCGGTGTTGTCCGAAACACCAAAGGCGGCGGAAACTGAACATCGATCTCCTGGGGGTGCCCGGGGGGGCATGCTCCTATATGCCCGTCCCCAGGGGGGGTCACCCCCACGGTCCTGAGCTCTGCTATCAGGAACGCTTCTTCGCGAAGAAGACAGAGCGGTCTATTTTTTTGGGGGCGGCCTGAGGGGGGCGTCGAGCCGTATCCCAGTCCTTACGGGGGGGGTGCGCGGCTACTGACGCTTTCCTTCTGCGCCTCTCGTCTAGCAAGACTGAGATCGGGTCGAGGTTGGGTGGCCGATGGCGTCGAAAGCTTGTTCATAGAGACTGGCCTCTCTAAATCTGGTGGTGACAGTATTTACTGCTTCGCCAAATAGGCCTGAGGGTGAGATGGGAGCATCGAGAAGGAATGCCCGATCTTTGTCCTTAATGCCAGTTAGATTTAACCAGAGGTGCCTCTCTGCAGACACCAGGGAGGCCATAGAACGGCCAATAGCACGGGCTGTCTGTTTCGTCGCACGCAGGGACAGATCAGTAGCCCGGCGTAATTCTATAAATGCTTCCTGATTCATATTGCCGCTCGTGCTCAGATCATTCAGCAGGTCGGACTGATACGCCTGCAAAACCGCCATGGTGTGCAAGGAAGCGCCGGCCTGACCAGCTGCTTGGAACGCCTTCCCTACCAGGGTAGAAGAAGTTCTACATGCCTTGGAGGGAAGGGTTGGCTTTTTTAATGAGGATGATGTTCCAGGAGCGAGATAGCCCGCGAGCGTCTCCTCAATCTGTGGCATAATCACATAACCCTGTGCTTTTGCATCAACAATGTTCGAATAAAACGAAGTTGAAGGTACAAAAATACGGGAAGAAAAAGGACGTCTCCATGAACGAGATAACTCGTTGTAGAGATCATCAAAAAAGGGTAGAGAGCGGCGTTGTGGCGCCATCTCCTGGCCACCCGACAGAAATCTGTCATCCAGTTTGGAACGTTTTGTATGAGCTTGCTCTTGTGGCCAGTCAATGTGTAAACGTTCGACTGCGCGTGTTATAACCTCAATTAATTCCTCATACTCTTTATCATCCCTAGAGGATCGTTCTGAGGTAGCTACATCCATTTCAAAGGAAGCAAGAGAGTGAGTCTCTCCCAAACACTCCCGAGAAGCACCAAGGTGCGCTCGCGAAGTGGAGGGAGAGAGAGAGTGATCCGGGGAGGAGGCGAGAGAAAGGAGGGGCTCCGTCTCTCGTGCCTCGGCCAAATCAACCTGTGAGCCCCAGGAGTGCAGAGCGGCTCGTGGCTCCCTAAAGAACGCGAGACGCGCTCGTAGCACCTTCATCTGGAGATTATCACAGTGCCCACACTCTCCTTCAGGTCCAAGGAGAGCGTGGCTTTCACCCAAACACTCGAAACAGAGGCTATGACTGTCGTCTTGAGAAAGACGGTTACCGCACGGGCATGAAACACTAAACGCGGCCATTATATCTGGTGAGTTTTATTGCTTTTTTCTCTCTCTGTTAAGAATGTTTTTTTTTTTTAAATGCTTGCTGCACACACGCGATCACAAGTCGGCATGAAGACAAATTATCTGAGGTTTTGTTGCCGGCTTTCCGGTATTTATAACCTCCACCTGATCTAATCAGATGACGTCACCTGACCGAGGTTATATATAGCCAGATAATGGCGTTTTTCCACACATGCTTCATGGCCGGCAATGCGACAAGATAGTTCCCATAAGCGTTCTAACGCAGCATTGAGTGAAGCCTCGAAAAGGGAACCAGTTTTTCACTGTATTGGCCTGTGAACTCTGTTTTGTTGAGGATTTTCCTGAAATAAGGATTATTCACCATCAGGACAGCTTTACATTACAGGTGTTTTCTATCATTGTGCTCCCGGACTGATTCACTGAAACTGGTGAGGTCGACTCATTTCTCCCGTACACACACACACACACACATATATATACAATATATAATATACCACTTACACTCTGAAAATATTGAATATAATTGTAAATGTTGGTATTTGGTGCACTGAAGTGTCTGTTTTTTGTACAATACACGTGAACCACTTCGGCGATTTGTTCGCATCTACCAATGTTCATGGAAGCGCGGCCCATTTATATCTGCGGAAATGAGTAACTCGAATGTCCGAAAGTCGGGGACTTCCTGTATACAGTATCTGTGAGAGATGAATTTGAAGGTGATGAAGACATACCGATGTTAGCGACGTCCACCACGACCGGCTCGGAAACACTCACACCCCTGGAGTTCGTGGCCACCACGGTGATGTTATAATCCACCCACAGGGACGTGTCGCTCTTATTGAAGAAACACGAGTTCGGTCCTGCTGTTTTATAATCCGGACACTCGTTCACTTTCTCTGATCTGCAGAAAGACAGAGAGAGAGAGAGAGATTTATAAATAAAGAAATATTCTCATTCTTCTTTAATCTCATTACGCTTTATGGAAGATTCAGAAAAAACATGTTGCACAAAGTTAATAAAATCATGATTAATCAACTCTGGACAGATGTAAAATTTCAGGCTAATGAAGAGAGTGAAAAGAGTCTCGGGGCGACCTGAAAGCGAAACAACATTTACACATTAGAACACTAAAGAGTAGAACACTGCACCACAACTACTACTCACCCCTCCAGGCGGTAGTAGAGGGCGTAGGTGGTGTTCACATCCCCATTGCCACCCGGCTCCCACCAGCAGGTGAACGTCTCCCTCTCGGGGGAGCGACAGCTCATCAGTCGGGGTCGATCGGGAGCACGGAGACCTACAGAGGAGGAGGAGGAGGAGGGGGATCATGAAGAGGAAGAGAAAGAGATGATGGAGATGAAGGAAGAAGTCGGAAAATCAGGAGGAGGAGGAGGAGGAGGAGGGGGAGGCAGAAAAGGATAAACGAAGAAGAGAAGATATAAGAGAGAACGTAAAGAAAGAAAAGGCAGAAGAGATAAGAAAAAAAAAGATTTAGATAAGATTTAGGGGAAAAAAGAAAGAGAAATGAGGGAGGTAATGAGGGAGGGGTGGTACAGACAGAAAAGAGGAGGAAGTCAAAGAAATGTGGAATAATAAAAACATAGGAGTAAGGAAAGGAAACAGAAAACCGCAAGAAGAGGAAAAAGAAGAAAAAGATTTAAATGGAAAAATATTTTTATACAGTGATTTTTCAATAAAATAAAATAGCGGAATTTCAACTTTAGAGTGAATTAAGATAATCTTAAAAAGAAAGTAAAAATAATCTTTTATTTCATTTTAACACTTCTTTTTTTATTATTACACTTATTATAACACTTTTTAATTTTTGTTATTATTTTTTACATTTTCTATAAATTATAACAAATCTTCATTTCTGTACGTACCAGCAGCCAGAGACGGAAAGATGAGAAGGAAAACCAGGATCAGCCCGGGTTCGAGCCTCATCATGGAAAAGGAGTTCTGCGGAAACTAAGCCAAAGGAAGAAGAGGAGCAGAGAGAGAGGCGCGTTAAACTGACACGATCTGAGTTTTAACTTCATGTGTGAGAGAGAGAGAGAGAGAGAGAGACAGAGAGAGAGACAGAGAGAGAGAGAGAGAGAGAGAGACAGAGAGAGAGAGAGAGACAGAGAGAGAGACAGAGAGAGAGAGAGAGAGAGACAGAGAGAAAGAGAGAGAGACAGAGAGAGAGAGAGAGACAGAGAGAGAGACAGAGAGAGAGAGAGAGAGAGAGAGACAGAGAGAAAGAGAGAGAGAGAGAGAGACAGAGAGAGAGAGAGAGAGAAGAAAGACAGGTGAAGGAACGACTCTTTAGCTCGAGGCTACAGAAAGAGGAAGTGCCTCGTCTCGAGGACGAGCCAAAACAGTAAATATACCTAGAAACATTTAACCCCTTAATCAGGTGAAGAACTTCTGTGGGTGTGTAAAGTTTTGCTTTTGTCTTTTTATATTTGTACTTTTGTATTTTTGCTAATTTTTATATTTAAATTAATGTGGCTTTTTAAAATATTTTAAAATATTTTCATATAGACACATTTTGGAAAACGTATTACCCTGGACAGGGGCGGAGCCACATGCCTTTACATGGAGCTCATTAAAATACAACATTTTCAAATTTTATTAACCTTTTTTTTTTTTTTTCAATTAACTTTTTTTTTTAACTTTTTTCAAGAACGGTACATGTGATTTTTAGTGTGCAAATTATACCATCCTGTTCCTCACCCAGTAATTTATATAGTCACATTTATATATAGAAATGTGACTATATAATATATATATATATATATATATATATATATATATATATATATATATATATATATATCACATTTCTTTAAACATAGAAATGTACAAAAATGGCAAAATTAAAATCTTTAAACAGATTGGCACCCTGTCCAGGGTGTACCCCGCCTAGTGCCCGAAGTCCCCTGGGATAGGCTCCAGGTCCCCCGCGACCCTGAACACAGGATTAAGCGGTATAGAAGATGAATGAATGAATGAATGAATGAATCTTTAAACAAAAAAAGAAAAAGAAAAATACACAAATTTCACAGGCAGGGATAAACAGTAACTTCATTGACTTCGCAACATAAAAATCACAATACTTTTTTTTTATCACAAAAGTAAAAAAATATATATTCTTGGAATAATTATTGAAATGTTATTAAATTTCTCAGTATTTCTAAGAGATGGTTAATGTGAGGACTCTCTGTCTTGTCTAGAAGGGGAATAGAACACAACTGTGTGGTGCTGTGAACTGTAACCGTGTCCTTGATTATTTTCCAGTAAGACCGTGACACGCAGTGTTTTATTCCTTATGATTTAAAAGTGTTTTTATGTTTATTTGTAAGCGATGAGGTCAGAGGGCGTGGCTCCTGCAGCTCGGTCACTGTGTAGCGCTATAAATCTGCAGCTTATTGTTCAATTCCCACTTTTACTGTACGAGGAAGATCAAAGTCAATGTTTGTCAAAGTTTTAATGTTTCACAGCCAAGAGTTTTCTCCTGTTTTTACGCAGGCCTGTAAAAGTCGTCGCAAGGTCACCTGTTGTTCTGATTTTCTCACGAGATCGAAAAGTGTCGCAATTCAGGAGATGTTTAGAAAACTTTTTCACATGCGAGGCAACGAGCATCATCATTATCTTCATCCTCATGATTACATCATCATCATCATCATCATCATCCTCATCATCAAAAACACAATTTCCAGTTTTCAGATAAAATCGCTTCTGCTAACTAAAATCCTGACTCTTCGCATTCCATATCAACTGTAGGATTCAGCTTCTAATCCACGACACACGGAATCCGGGCGGAAATAAAACACTGAGGACATGTTTGTTGTTTTAGTTTTACATAAACATTTGATCTTGTTATTCTCCAGATAAAATAAACAACATCTCTGTGACTCATCTCTTGTCATTACAATCTTTTAAAAAGAAATTCAGAATCTTGACGCTAGGCTTGTTTTCTTCTATAAATAAAATAAGTTTCCATTTCGGGTTAAATTAAAGTGTGTCCGGTATTGATCCATATTTCATAAACATTAAAAAGGGACGGATAATAGTTAGAGTTAAAAAGTTTTATTAAATTAGTAATGACTTTTAAAAAACTACAATTTATTAGCTGTCATGTTCATAAATAATGTTTTTTATGAAAAATCTTGAACTGTCTAAGTAAAGAAATTATACGTTTCAATTGAAAAACTGTTTTCAGAATTTTTGGTCTCATTCTAATATAATAGAATTTAATGAAAAAATTATAATAAATATATATTTTTTATAAATAAGAAATGTAATAAATAATGAATATGATGGCGTGTAATGGACAGTGATACACGTGACAGTGATACACGTGTAATACCTGCGATCTGTTTTAAACGGGAATAACATGAGCCTTGACTCAGGTCAAACTCAGGTCAACGATCGTCATTTTGCATCTAGAACAAAATATTCTCACGTTAACGTTGTGATAAAATGATGACCGCAGGAGGAACACGTTTCCAGCACGTTCTTTTTCCATGCTTGCGTCATGTCACCGCACATCATTCAGAGAAGAGGACACGTTATCTGAAGGAGTCACTGCTCCCCCTTGTGGAAATATACAGCATCGCACCCGACTTCTCATGGATCGTTTTAAATGCATCTGTAACAGACTAGCACACGCTAGCATGCTTGCTTTGACGTCAGCAGTTTATGTTGTAGCATAAGTTCTGAATAAAGTCCATATTTCATGTTTCTGTAACTTTATCTGAGTAGTAAATTACTAGAGACTACTTTTCTCTTGTACTCACATTTACAGCAAATATCTGTACTTTTACTGAACTACATCTCTGGATGGTGTAGCACAGTGGGGCGTGGTATTTGAAGTGTGAATGACGCCACCTGCTGACTATTATGTGTAACTGCATGACTTGCCTTTCCTGGAGATTTCATGGTGAGTACTTCGGCACTTTTACTCAAGTACACAAGTAAAGGCAGGACTTTGCCCACTTCTGCTCATAACTTTCTAACTATGAAATAATGTTAGCTCGCACTCTGGGAAATTCAGTTCTTCAGCTTTTAAGTGTTTTTTTTAAAAGACATTAAAGAAACTTTTAGCTCATAACAAATTCTTACATTTGTCCACTGCTTTACTTTATATTTAAAGTAAAGTATAAAGTATATTTAAGGAAATAATGTATAGAGTCATTTTATGTATAGGTGTATTTACCTCCTCGCTGGGGTTTTGATCTCAGTATCACAGCAACGATCTCGTTTATCCTCCTCAGAGGATCACTGCTTACGACAATATTACATAACGTGGAGAGCAGTAAGCTGCTTAATCCTCCAGCGATGACGAACAAACGCTAACGTTAAAGCTAAAGTATCTGTCGTGTACAGCGGATCCGCCTTAGCTTTCCTGCTCTGTCCATCATAATCAGGGTTTAAGAGAGGAGTAAACCTCTTCATGTGGCGCTGTTATAGGGAAATAATCATCACGATGGACTGATGAAAGGGTTCTACATGGAACATGATGGGTTTTATTCTTACTTTTATTTGTTAAAAAAAAAACAAGCTTGCATAAACTTAAAAGCAACAGTAGTTCATGCGATACATTTCACTGCGTGTTGTACTTGTATAACTATGCATGTGACAAATAAAGAATCTTGAATCTTGAATCTTGATTGATCCACATTTTGTTTTGTAAACATAAAATTTGAAAACAGATTTTTTTAGATACATGCGGTTAAGAGTTCAGCCCGCGTCATTTAGGCTTCATAAATTTCCCTATTTTCAATAGCGGTGTTAAACAGACTGTGAAGAGACGTCTGGAAGAAACGGCAAGGATCTCTGATAAGATCGTTACCTGGAATCACTGAATCAGCACTAACACCAGTCTAACTGCTGCAGACCCGCACGACTGGTTCCTCTCTCTCTCTCTCTCTCTCTCTCTCTCCCTCATGCTGTTAGAAGGTAAAGTTGTTTAAGTGTAAATAAGAGCCTCACACAAGAGACTCCACTCTGTACAGATCTAAATGCTCTGTGTGGGCGGAGTTATACAGGACTTTACCTCCAGTCGATCAGTACATGTAGCTCAGTACAGTACAGTAACTCGTTAGCGATCTCGTTTACATTAGCGACCGTCCAGAAGAAAAAGGTTATTAATATCCTGCAGAGTGATTAGGATCACAGCCCACTGACCAGCGGGGCATGAGCTCTAATGATGACGGCCGCTGGAAGGCTTTAAACACAAACACACAACCTTTACAGCTGTTCTACAACTACAGTTGAACCTCAGGTTGCGAGTAACGCGGTTTACGAGTTTTCCGCAAGACGAGCAAAGATTTTTAATAAACTTTGACTTGGAAAACGAACAAGTCTTGGTTTACGAGTACCGAGTATCATGTATCACGCATGCGCTTCTTATTTTGACGCATAGCGTCACGTGATCACAACTGAGCCAACGTTTTTTTTCTCTCTCTTGTGCTGCGGAATTGTGTGTAATTGTCTCCCCTGCTGGGTCTTAGTGCTCGTCTCTTACTGGTATAATCAACATCCGTGCAGCGTGTACTGTTTCCTATAACACTGTGACCACGTGTGTGTGTGTAAAACATATTTTATTTTATGTCTGTAAAGCATGTGTAAAGCAAAAGCAAGTCTCATTAGAGAGGTTAAAGATCCATTTTCTCTCTCTGCTCAGCCTGCTCTTTGTGTCATTGGACATCGTGCCATACAGACAGACAGACAGACAGACAGACACACACACACACACAGACAGACCCCTCCTACTTTCACCTTCACAGACACACACAGACACACACACACATACACACTTTGCTCTACACAGAATCTCTGTCGCGATTCTTCTCAAAGGTAAAGTTCAGGTTAATTAATTTGTTTTATTTTTACTCTACAGCAGTGATTCCGTTAGTTTGTCGCTCAATTGAGTGTCATTAGAGAGATTTCTTGTTATTTTTCCGTTTAAACAGTGTTTCCATTGTGTGCGCGTGTGTGAAAAGAGTGGAGGAAGGGTAACTGTGTATGATGAGAAGGGGGAGAGGGGGAGCGGCCCCTTACTTTAGCTTCACAGACACACACATACACACACACACACACAGCACCTGCGCACACAATAAGAAACACTTATCTGTCGGGATTTATTTTGACTTTTTTTTAAAAGGTAAAGTTCAGGTTAATTTGTGTTATTTTTACTTTATATTTTGTGTTAATTTTTTTATGTATTTATTTTTTCTGGGCTGTAGAACGAATAATTTCAATTTCCATTATTTCTTATGGGAAAATTACATTTGGGTTATGAGTGATTTGGAATACAAGCCGTTTCCGGAACGAATTATGCTCGTAATCCGAGGTTCCACTGTAGATATAAGTTAAAGATAAACAGATGAGTGAATAAAGAAAAAAGACAGAAAGAAAGAAAGAACTCTGCACAATTCTTTCATAATAATCATTCCCTTTATTAGTCCACCCCATATCAGTTCATCCGTCAATCCCACCCTTCTGATCCATCCCTTCATCAGTCTATAACCTAAATCCCTCTGTCAGTCCCTCCATTAGTCCAACCCTTTATCAGTCTATACCTCCATCAGTATATCAGTCCTTCCATCAGTCCCTCCCTCAATCCCTTGATCACTCCATCTCCCCTCCTCTGGTCTATCCCTCTATCCTGTCTGTAGTCATATCTCCTTCCTCAATAATGCAGTGACTCTAATCCATCACTCAGATAAGGTTTCTGCACAGGTGAGTCTCCACCAATCAGCTTTCAGCATCGTCACCTACACAAGAAACACTAGAC